>NDGM011226139.1:3472-14631 GCA_002564305.1 Octomys mimax
ACACACTTTCTCTCTCTCTCTCTCTCTCTCTCTCTAAATAAATAAATAAATGTTTAAAAAAAATAAAACTATAAAGCTTCTTGAAGAAAAGAGGAGAAAAGCTTCAGGACACTGGATTCAGCATTGAGGCACATACATGACTCCACCGGTATCTAAAACAAAAATTAAAAACAACAACAACAAATAAGATTACAAGTTGAAAACTTCCACATATCAAGGAAACAACCATCAGTGTGAAAGGAAGCATCCATTCTTGTAAAGAAAACATGTGCAAGTCAGAATTCTAGTAAGAGATTATTATCCAGAATTTATGAAGGAACTCCTCAATTTAATAATAAAGATAACCCAGGACAAAGGTCTTGAAAAATAAGAAGACCACATGGCCATAAGCATCTGTGAAAAGATGCCCAACATCACTAATGGTCAGAGAAATGCAAACCAAAAGCAGAATGGAATATGACCTCACACTCATTAGAATGACCGCCATCAAAGTAACAGAGAGCAGCAGGTGTTGGCAAGGATGTGATGGAATTAGGATACTGTGCTGCAGCTTCATGGAAAGTCATTGGTGCAGTTTCTGTGGAAAACAGTGAGTGTTCCTCACCAAATTGGAATCACCATATGACTCAACAAGCACACTGCTCTATCCCAAGAGCCCTTAACAAACACATAAGTATGCAATCTACTATTAACAATAGCCCTGACAGCTGGGTGTAGTGATGCATGCCTGCAACCCAGCACTCAGAAGGCTGAGGCAGGAGCCAGCCTGGGCTACATAGCGGGTTCAAGGCCAGTCTAAAGTGCGTACTGAAACCTTGTCTCACACAACCCAACCAAAACAAAACAAAAGCCCTGAATTGGAAGCACCTCACACATCCGTCACAGATCAGTATATGAACAAATGATGGTATTTCCCAAACCACAGAATACCATGCAGGCTTATAAAAGCAACCACGTCACATGCTACGGCACGAATGAACCTCAACGACATTGTACTGAGATCTTTCACTCACAGAAGTACAAATACTCTGTGATTCTACTCATATAAACTAGCTAATACTAAAATTCATAGAAATAAAAAATAGGGAGGTGATTGCCAAAATTTAAAGGAAATGAGGAGGGAGAATTAGTGTTCAATATGTACAGAATTTTAATTTTTCAGGAGAAAAAGTTCTAGACACTGTTGGACAATAACATGATATGATTAGCAGTATTCAAGTGTGTATTCGAAATGGCTAATGCAGATTTCACATATCATGACTTTTATATGAAAACGTAGTTGAAGCATACATATCCTTTCTCTTCTACCCAGTTCCCAAAGTTCAAAGGCATAGCTTTTCTTCTGTGAATTATTTGACCAATGGTGATTCTAGTTTCACTAAAAACGGTGGTTATGATGAGAATGATAGGATTCAATGCCACCAGAATCTCACACTTCCAGCCATCTGCTTTGCAGAGGAAATGATTCTGGAAGACAAATTGAACATGTGGCATATGAAAAGAAGGCTGGAGAATTGGGCTTCTGCCCAGATCTTCAAAGACTAGCACCATCCATTCAGCTGGAAAGCGGTTGCTTTACAAATGGGCAGGTCCTCCAAATCCAGTCCAAGCCATTCCTTTCTGTAAACAATCTTCGGTAGTCTAGTTCATTCCATGACTTCTGTTATAGTCATTCAGCCTCAAGCGCAGCAAGCCACATACGTGCTCGAGTGCTCCTCTAGTCCATTCCTTTTGCTTTCAGCTTTCACACCCAACTCGCTCTTCCTAGGTGAGTTAGGTGATAGGTTCACATAAGTAACAAAACATCAGTCTTTTTAGAGCCACGCGAGTGAGCTGAGTCGTCTCACCAGGAGCTCTTTACACAAGCAAGGTCACCTTTGACATTTCTAAATAAGTCAGTGACTGGATGAGCACCAGCGGCACACTCTGAGAACTTGGTAGAAATGTGAATTCTGGAGCCGCGTCCTAGACTGGCTGCAGCAGACACTATGCAGGAGACGGCCCGCAATCTGTTCAGATGCTGGCCGAAATCTGAGAGGCACTGCTGTGAACAGGATATGTTAACTTTACACTATCCATTTCAAATATATACTTGAATACCCTCTCCCCGAGACAGAAGCAGAATAATGCCCTTTCTAAGAGCAGATGTGGAAGAGTGACAGCAGGTGGCAGTGTCTAACGATTTCTGCCTTTACTACTTAAATTTACCCACCATAGCACACTGGAGCTGTGTCACAGTTATTGGTTAATGAGATAAGTTTTGTGGATATTTTTCTTTCCAAAAAAAAGAAGATAAACTAGTTCAATGAAAATGTAGAATCAAAATCTAAAAATAAAAATTAGATATTGGTTGTTTCATCTCTTGGGAAACTTAACATTGGGAAGTATCATTTTTCAATTGTATGACATTAATAAAATATGTGTAGAAGAATTTTCTTATTTATACAGAGGTAGCAGAATTTTCATTCCTCCTCTCTACTTATCACCTCAAATTATTATTTTTCTGTACTGTGCCACCATGACAACTACTTGTCAAGGATCCCTGTACTTAAGGATAGCTTATATTTTGAAAAAGTACTTTTTTTTGAAACAGGATCTTGCTATGTAGTTCAAGTTGGCCTTGAACTCAATGTGGAATTTACCACAATCCTCCTGCCTCAGCCTCCCAACAGCTGGGATTACAAACGTGACCCAACATAACTGACTTTGGAAATGTTTTATTTCAGTGCAAGCTGAGCTCTAATTATAGTCAAGAGGATGGGCTTTAAAAAAGAACTCTCATTGTCCTAAAAGAGTCCATCACATGCACAGGACTTCATGAGAGGCAAGTCAAGCTTCCCAAGAAGCAGGTCTCCCCTCCCCTCTAGGTTATGCAGCACCGACCACTTCCTGATAGCCAGAGGCTAGGATTCAGCCTGATCTTCCTGCAGCCTTCTCGGGGGCTGCCCTTCCTGGGCTACAGAGACTGTTCTGTACACTGGGCTTGCTCACAGTGACAGCTACAGGACCAGGGTGAGCTCCAGCCAGTGTCGCTTCCTTCTCATCAGGCTCTGAGCATAGAGATTTTATTCCAGTGCTGTACCCTGAAGAGCTTTTCTTGATAAATGACTGCTTGAATGACACCTATAGTAGCATTCCTTGCCTTCCTAGAGACAATGCCAACTGCTGGTGACAACAGCACAGTAAGAGCTACAGCTCCTTATTACTGAAACTTTGTTTTCTGATGTTCTTTATCTGGAACATCAGTTTGTTCTTG
Source organism: Octomys mimax (assembly GCA_002564305.1). Classification (NCBI taxonomy): domain Eukaryota; kingdom Metazoa; phylum Chordata; class Mammalia; order Rodentia; family Octodontidae; genus Octomys; species Octomys mimax. The sequence continues at coordinate 6,729 of NDGM011226139.1, forward strand.
TCAGCAATCATATACCATCGAGATTGGATCCACAGATAGAAAATAAAATTGAGTCTTCTTTACCAACATTCACTTAATAGCGCACCTCTGAAGTAGACAAATTCCTCAGAGCATTTTCAGCTTATGATCCTGTCATAAGGTCACATGTCATTATCCTCCAAACCAAGAATACATGGAGTTTTAGCCATGGCCAAATAGCATGATTCCAGGACATGGATTGGATTACTGAAGCAGCCTGGCCCTCAGACACACTGTAAGAACACGTGTGCTCATTGGATTGCATGAGACGGCTACTGCAGCCACCCACCTGCCAACCTGAATGCTTCTAATTACATTCTCTCCCTCACCTCCCCTGTGACACGGACATTGGCTTCTCCTCCAAAAGCAAACTATAACAGTAAAAGAAGCCCGCTGTCGCTCAAGAGCCACCAGCTGTCCATTCCTGAGGACTCCGAGGCTGCCTCTCAGAGATGCAGCCCCAGTGATGCCAAGGGGTACCTTGCGCCTTCCCACAGATGCCTATCATTTTCCCCTGAATAAGCCCATGGTTCTCTTCTAGGCCGTTTTTGCTAGTTGTTCTTGCTTACCTCATAAACACACAGAGGCTGCAAAATCTACAGTTTGTGTCAAAGGAGATTCTAGCTTGTGTCTCCGTCCTTATACAGTGATGAGTGAGTTAGACAACTGTATACAGGACCATGGGGAGGAATTCAGGGACATTATAATAAAACACTTAAGTATACATGAGTTAAGCCCACCTGTTCCTAACAGAGTGACCAAGGAGGCAGAATGGTTTTAGAATTTTAGTCTTCTATTTGCAATCTTTCTAATGTGAAAGGAGGGTCTCATAGTGTCTTAATGTGTAGGTTACACGCCGGCTACATCAAAATTGTCTGGAGGACTTCTGATAGGTCACTTCTAGCCTCTACCACATATCTGTCAAATTAGAATCACTGAGTGATTTTATCACAGTGTATTTTATATCTTCATCTTCTTTTTTTGTGTATTTATTTTTTCAGGACTGGGGACTGAACTCAGGGTCTTCACACTGAGATCATCTCTAGCAATTTCTTATTTCTTATTCTGAGAAAGGGACTCACAAATCTTCCCAGGCTCACTGGGATTGTGAGTATGGATCACCACACCTTTGCTCAACCATGGTTTCTTAAGAAACACTCAGAACAGATACTGTTTTTTTTTTTTTTAATGTATTTGGTACAGGGTCTCACTATTCAGCTTGAACTCATAGTGATCCTCCTGTTTTCAGCTTCCTCAGCACTGGGATCACAGGCGTGCGCTACCATGCTCAGTCTCTGTGGCTGGCTCAAAGTGCCAGGGGTGGGGCCAGCACAGCATGAGGTACTGAGGATCGAACCTAGGTCCTTGCTTTTGCCTAGGCAGGCACTTAGACCACTGAGCTATCCCTGCAGCCCAAAAGTGGGTACTCTTACTATGTACCTATCATCCTCCAAGATGCATAATTCTCAAGGTTTGCTTGTACTTCCTCTGTGTTCTCAAACGCGGCAATGACAGTGCTTTCCCAAGTAAATAAGATGTAAAATCTTATCAAACTAGGCAAAAAGCAAGGCATGTGATAAGTACAATAAAAATTGAGTTTATGTTGTTGCATTTCAAGGACAGCCCACAGATATTCGGGTGGACTCCACAGTGAGACTTTCCTAATCTTCGAGTTTCACTGATTCTCACCAGGATGTGGCGAGGCAGACACAGGGCCTGACTGGATACTTGTGAAGTTCTTCGAGAGGGTCCTCCTTGCAATCTGGAAACCTAGAGTGAGCCAGAAGAAATCTGAGTACTAGAATAGATTTTGATATGCGTGTTATTCAATCAGTGCCTGTGGCATAAAGATGAGATTTAGAACTCCATCACCCTCACTGGGTACTGATTCTTAGCTTCCTGTGCTTTATCTGGTTATTTTATTCTCACTACCATACATGTTTGTGTTAGTTACTAGAGTATAGAAAGTGATAATGCTTAACTTGAAAACATCCAGAAGTAATAAGAGAGGACCACAGTGAATTCTCTTAAGCATTACTGAGGTTCCCAATGGAAAATCCTAACTTGCTACCATTTAGACAAGTTCAGCTACTAGATCTAAGCAGGTACAGTACTCTAGGTGAACAAGGTAAGTTTAAAGAAAATCAAAATGCCAAAACCTGTAAGAAAGAGTATTTTCACCAGCTTTATTTTTATGCATATTGTCTCATATTGTTGCCAGTCAGTCTACAATTCTTTTGAATTCCAGTGAAAATCAAGAGTCAGCAAAATGCAGTTTTGCCACTGGCCCTGATGTCACAGGACTATGTTGCATAATACTGGAGGCCAACAGTGGTCCCTGCCACTGCCAGCTGTCACCAGCTGCTTGTGCTGCATGCTGTCATCAACTCTGCCACCTGGCAGTGCTGGTCTCTGGGTCTCTTCAGGATTAAGAGCCTCTAGTGTTTGTTGCGCTTTCTTTTGAAATGGCTGCTCTGTCCACTACTTAGGAGAAAAATGCTGTGTAGCTTTATCACACTGAGCTCACACCATGTGAGAAGTAAATCATGGGAATACTTACTAGACCCCAAGAGCAAGTTTGTTTCTTTTAACAGGTCCTAGATCCCAGCACAGGGTGGATCATTACTCCAGAAGGATTCCTTCGAGACCAGTGATGGCCAACCTGTTAGCTATTTCAGTGATGACAGCCAGCTGCACATGCACTCTGTAGGCTTACCTTCACTCTTCTAGACTTCTCCAAGAAGTGTGAGGGGAATGCTGCTTATTTAGCAGCTGCTGACCTATGATGGGTCTAAATGTAGGTCTGGGATTGCTCCAGGGAGTGTGGGACTCCAGCACAGCTGCAGCTGTGCTGGCCATAACTCATTGAGAGGCAACAGAAGCTGTCATGCCTTCACACAAGGTGACCAGGTTCATACCGGGGACTATTCAGAAATGCTAGCTGTGGGGTTTTCTGGAGGTTGGGGGCCATATGGGCTTGTTCTTAGCCACACCAGGGTGATTTTCCACCCTCAACGATGGGAGCAGGGTCTGGAAAGGCAGGAGTAGGGTAGGGACACCATAGCTGACAGAAGCTGCACCTGCAGTCAGAGCAGCCAGAGATCAGTGGTGCAGCAGCCTCCGAGGTAACAGGAGGACACTGAGCCTATAGGCAGGTTGTGCCAGTCCATTCTGAGGGGGAGGAGTGAGGGAAAATGAGTGAGAGAGATATGAATGCTATTGCCCAAACTGCATCACCACCATACCCTACTGACTTGGGAGAAAGGGGAGTCAAACATGTCTCATCTGTATCAGTGTTGCTTGGACAAGAATAGTTCATGTGCATTATTACATCCTAATGCCTCCCTCAATTGAGAATACAGGCTCAGTAAAGACAGAAAATAAAAATAGACTTAGTATACTTTATAGGCACCAAAGGCTATGGACTTTACCCAGCTTTAGGCAGTTAATGAATACCTAAATACTGGAATGAATCATTACCAGCACTCTGGCAATAAAAGTAGCCAAGAGGCTTCCAGCTCTGAAGCACTTTACCACTTCGTGGAAGCTGTCTATTCTCTTTCTTTTCCATTTTCCCCCAAAATAAATTGTCCTCTGATATATTTGTAAAAAGTATCCAAGAAACAGCATTCATGCAAAGAAATGAGATTTGGGAGGGCACAGAAAGTGCCCTAGGGAGAGACCAGGGAAAATAAATACTCAGAACCAAGAGACATACTCCCCGGAACCAGCATGACTCTAGACATGTTCTAGGGAGTGGGTATGGTACAGAAAGAAGCAAAGGAGGGAGGGAAGGAAGGAAGGAAAGAAGGAAGGAAGGAAGGAAGGGTTAAATGAAGAAAGGAAGAATTAAATAAAGAAAGGAAGAAAAAAGAAAGGAAACTCCAAAGGGCAACAAATAAATCTGAGGCAAAGGTGTTGATTTGCTCTAGTTCACCCAGCTTCTTGGCCTCTCCCCTCTGTCCGTTGCAAATGACCAATCCCTTCCTAATGGGAATTGGGTGTCTCCTGCCAACTAGGACTTAAACACTAACAGAGGTTTCTTGGAGGGTAATCAAAAGTCTAATTAGGGGGGCTGAGGAAGATGGGGGCCTGGAGGAGATAGCTCAGTGGCAAAAGCACCTGCCTGGCAAGTGCAAGGTCCCGAGTTCAATCCCCAGTACAACAGCAACAACAACAAACAAAAAGAAAGAAAAATAGAAGGAAAGAAAGAAAAGAAAAAGAAAAAAGAAAGAAAGTCTAATTGCAAGAAGTAGCTACAGAGCCCTTGGCTATATCAGGGCATGTTTTATTAATCCCCATTCTACTGAACATTTGGCAGCAGAATAGTCAGTTCCTTTCTCATGGAGTTGAAACAATAAGGTGTAAGGCAAACATTTTGTTCCCCAAGCTCAGCAGAGGGTGTCAGTGTGACCTGCAGTGACAAGGAGAGTTGACCCTATGAGAGTGGAGTGGCACAAAGTTACTGCCAACACTCAATAGCAGCACAAAGGGATTGCACCTCCCAAGAAAGCCTGCTACACCGTGCTCCGTGACTTCAGCTCCTTCATTTCTGCTGCTCCATTATCAAATCTCATTCCTTTGTCTATGCTGCTAATATAGAGACATGTACACATGTGGCTTCAAAACGGTGACTGATATTTGCCTCTGTAAACAAACTAATATTACCTAAGCCCTTGTTTGGTGTAAGGAGACCAAAAGTGTATGGTAGTACTGTACCTTGTAGGCACTGAATGGGAGAGCCAAGTGAAGCATTTGAAGGGCCTTTGAAATTTTTAAATGAATGAAAAATATTAACTTGAAAGAATGCCTAAGATTTCCTAGTGGCAGAGCCTTTATTGATAGCTCAGAACTCTTCTATGAATGCATTATGGAATGGTACATTAATACTAGATGATATAATGAGCCCAAAAATAACCTGGTAAAAGTCCCAGGTAGTTTTCATAAAATAATTTCATGGTTTACTTTGCTTGAGAAGAGTGGAACACATTACCCCACATTTGCTTGGTGTTAGGGAGGTTGGCATGGGTCCAAGGACTGGCAGAGTGATACTGTACCTGGCCCTTTACCTCTCCAAAGACCTCGGCCCTCCCACTTAGAGTGTGTGTGTCAGGGAGGAATCGGAAGAGCCTAATTCTATTCCTCAGAATGAAGGCTCATATCCTTGGCCTCTTCGCAAAAACTAAGCATGGAATTCTGACAACCACAAAAATTTAACTCTGATGAAAAGAAAATGAGATAGATTTATGTTTTCCCCATGAATGGTGTAAATGAATACACAGGAGAAAATACAGGAGAACCGGTGAGGTATTTCCTAGCTATGTTATCCAATGATACACTCCTGAGGCTGACCAGAGGTTCAGAGGTAAACTTTAGAGGGCCATATTGAGAATGAGATACAACAAATATATGGGATAGAAGTAACACAGTCACAAAAAGGTAGCCTAGGACTTGTTTCTGGCTCTAAATCCTGCATTTTACAACATAGTGGGATTTGATAACCATTTAGATGGTAGCAGTCTTCATGTCTTCTAAGGAGTCAGAACACATGTTATTAAATCTTCTGAATATAAATGTGTATATTGACTAAGTGACACAGGGCAGTTCACTGAGGGCATGAAACTGTAGCTGGTGATTTGTAAGTATTCTGGCCTGGGTACCAGGGCCAAGCAATAGTTGGCAACACGCCCAGGGGGAAGGATCATGAGGACATGTGGGTGAAGTTTCATTGCTGATGTGTGTCAAAAATGCTGCTAACAGCTGTCAGGTAGCAAAGGGCAACTGAAGTGAAATGGACCTATTCAATAACAAACTCAAAACTAGTTACATTACAGAGTATTTTTGTTACAGGCATGACAAATTCTTTTTTCAAATTTGTTTCTACGAATGGGATTTTATTTACATCCACATAGTTCTAGATTATATAGTCACCAAAAAAGAAGTGATCTAAGGAAGGACAGAGTAAATCTGTTAGGAATCTTACCAGTAGCCAGACTAATGCAATGCCTCTAAGAAATGCTGAGCAGAGAATCAGTGTGAAAAAGGAAAACCAACTTGTTTATCTGGAGCTAAGTCTCAGGGATGATTCTGCACACAGTTATGGACCTCTGGAATTGGAAAATTCAGTTAACAAGTTATCAGGTATAGCTAGAATAGGTGCATATTTTTTTGATTCCTAAACTGGCCAAAGAAGAGACCAGCTGCGCTCTAAAGCATCTACATGGGGCTAGCCCGTAGAGAAGTGGTCCCCAACCTATTTGGTACCAGGGGCCAGTTTTGTGTAAGATGATTTTTCCACAGATGGAGTATGGTGGGTGGTGCTTGGGGGATGACTCAGTCACATTAAATTTCTTATGTACTTTATTTCTATTATTATTTCATTGCAATATATAATGAAATAATGATACAACTCACCATAATGCAACTTTCCAAGTTGCCATACTACCCTGGTGGAATCAGAACTGAAGTCGTGCCTTGTTTTCTTGGGTCTAAACACATGAAATTTTTCTTCCTCTGTAAACCATGCCACAATAGTATTCTGACTCCTAAAATCAGAGTCCAGTGACAGCCCCACTCTCTGAGCTTCAGTTACTAGAAAATTCCTCAGAGTCATGGTCGTCAGATTGACAGAAGAGCTGCGTCCACCTGTACCAAAGACAGGAATGTGCACATCAGTCACAGGCTCCACAATAAATCAACAGGACACTGCATGGCGGACCCCAGCTTCACTTCTTTGAGCACCTGTGGTCTGCAACACACCACTGTGGGTGCTTGGATCCATGTCAGACTTAAGTGGACCTCAATAATGTATTTTGATTACAGAGAAAATGAAAATAGAAGGAGCCTTAAAGTTCTACCTACTGAGAATCCTAACAATTTACTTCCTGCTGCCAATACCACAATTCATATGGCCTCAGCTACTGAAGAACCTACAGTCCTCGCTTCTGTTAGTTATGGGGAAGAGCTAGGGAAGGACACCATAGCTGAAGAAGAAAAGCAAGAAACATGATGTACCAATACTCTAAGATGGAAATTTTCATATCTCCTGGAAAGAAATTTGTAATGATGATCCCAAGGATATCATTAAAAAAAAAAAAAAAACCAGAAATCTTGGAAGTGAGGGATTCCATGAATTACATTAAAAAATATGCTTGAGAACATCAAAGACAGACTAGATCAACCAGAAAACAAAAAATCTGAATTGGAAGAGAGGTTGAAAAAGGAGTGAAAAGGAATGAAGAATGTCTACAGAAATTATAGTATACTACTAGGCTAAACAATACATTTGGGAGCTCCAGAGTTAGGAGAGGCAGAGAAAAACTTGAAAGACATGGACATTTTAATTCATGATGTTTAAATGTATCTACACATACTCAACCTAAAAGTTGCTCTTAAAGACACGAGATAATTAAGCTCTCCAGGGTCAAGGCAATTTTTAAAGCCATAAGAGAAAATCATCAAGTCCTAGGTAGATTATTAGATTTTGAGCCTATTTCTTAGTAGTAACCTTTACAGGTCAGGAAAAGGGGGACAATATATCCAGAGTCTGAAAGAAAACAAAAAAGAAAAAGCTGCTAGTCAATACTACTATATCTAGCAAAGCTGTTTACAAAAATGGAGACATAAAATCATTTCCAGAGAGGACAAAGCTGAAATAATTCATCTCTACTAGCCTTATCTTACAATAAATCTTTAAAGGATTTTTCAGCTGGAAGCAAAATAGTGATAATCATCATGAAAAACATATGAAAGTATACAACTTATTAATAAAGATAAGTTCATAAACAAATTCATAATTCTCCATTACTGTAAAGATGGTGTGCAACTTTCCAATATCTTTTTTATGAACAGAATATATTTATTGAGAGAAAGAAAGCTCCTGTCC
>NDGM011226171.1:0-10855 GCA_002564305.1 Octomys mimax
AAGAAAGAAAGAAAGAAAGAAAGAAAGAAAGAAAGAAAGAAAGGAAGAAACTCAGATAACTCCTTGTACCAGTGTTACCCGTGGCCCACATGGGGGCAGTGCTAGGTAGTCAAAAGCCTCTTTCTGTTTGCAGAGAGCATAAGAATCTAGCAGGAGACAAACTTTAAAAGCATAAAGAAGGAAGAGGGTAGTTTTCATAAGCACAAATCCTGTAAAGCCAGTCATCACACTGTTTTAAGTGTTCTTGTTATAAAAAGAGAAAGAAACATGTCTGCAGAATTTTCAGCTACTGGTGCACTTGCTTGCCAGGAGACAGTTGGAAGATGTTTCAATTGCTTATGCCAGTTAATTCTACTTAATGCACACAAAACAAAACACACAAACTATTTTTTTATTAAATTTTCAAATTATATTCTAAGTATTTTGGAACTATGGCAATTTATCTCATGTTAAATTTTTCAGTTTCTTCTCTTGTGACATGAGTTGCTTTTTGCTATATTTTCAAATGAGGAATTTGCAGAGACGATACAAAGGCAAGAGCACATTCAGAGCAGATGGAAGTTTACTAGGAAATCACCTTCATGAAAGTAAATGTAGCTTAATAATAAATAAATGTCTTCTTTGAACAGATCTTTTTTGCAAGTTATAACATCCAGCATTGATGTGCATGAGCTAGAATTAGTGTAATAATGAATGCATCTGACATGAACGATGTTTGATGTTGAGAGAGCACGTCTTTTCCAGCAGCATCCTTAAGTTATATCATTCTGGTTATGTTGGGGTCATATTTTTAAAATGTAAAGAAAGGACTACAGTGATATTCTGACCTACAATCTCCCGACCTGTAGCACAAAGCCTTTGTTTGCTTGCTCACGGCTGAGACTGCAACATCAAGTATTCCTGTAGGCAGTTCCATAGCATTGCAACCTTCAGAAAACAAAGTTGGTATTAGCTGACGAGCTCCTGATCATGTCAGGTCATGTGGGAGCTGGGACAAGAGACTTTCTATTACAGTCTGGGACACAGTGTTATGCATGCTAAATGGATTCTCACAGAAGATCCAACAGGCTCTCGTGGTGTTGGCCTGTACTGAACAGACAGAGCAATGTCTGCCCTCCTCATATCAGCATTGCCTCGTGACTTCTCCTCTTGAATCTCCATTGTCTTTCTCTGTCTCTTTTTATTCAAATAAAATTAACACCAAGCTCTGTATTTTCTTAACACCCTTTCTGTTGGTATATGTAACAGAACATCCAACTGCACTTCCAGAAATTGCTTATCCCAGAGGGGATCATTTGGTGCTCAAATCGCTAAAGTCCTATGGGAGAGACAAAATTATTAGAGAAAATGCAATGTTTGTTTTCACATATATTTGTTTTTCAAAATGGCATTAATGTGAAGATTATGTTTCCCACTAAATAACTACTTAGAATGCAGTACATAAAACATGTCTTTCTTTAAAGAGGTAACTTGAACTGACCTGATGGTAATGGTCTTGTTTTCAGGAGTGCTTTTCACATGGAAGAGTCATCTGCTTTGCCTTCATCTAAAAATTGGTAAATAACATTTCTGTCACTGATTTTTCTGTGCCAGCATAGAAAATGATTAAAATAGCTAGGAATTTGAGCCTTGCCATGAAGTCACTTTGCAGTCATCTGGCAAATTGTGATAAGCCAGTGCTATACAGAAAGGGCAGTGCACACCCCCCACCTCTAGAAGTAGGTATATAAGGTCCATGAGCACTTAAGCAAATGACATAATTGCTTTGTCTATGTAGACACACTATTTTAATGAACACACAGAGAACTGAATTGCATAGATGAGGTAGTGATAAACAACGGATTAATCTTTTTAATAACTTGTAATTTTTGCTTGCTGAATTTTAATTTTTCCTCCCTCTAAAATACTACATAGAACCTATACCACAGAAACATAGTTTCCTACTGCTTTTGGAGTAAACAAGATAGGATTTGTTTAACTCATCCCTTTCACTTATAAAGTCTCTGGGGACACCCACATAAAAGCTCACTTTCCCTTTTGTTCCCTGCACTGGTGATACTGGACTCTATCCTCTTCCAATCCTACTTCCTCTTCCTCATTCCAACTTGATCATTAGCAAGAGGCAGGAATGAATAAGAGGAGAAAGACAAAAAGTAATTAATTCACTGAAGTGCAGCTGCAAATGAATTTTTGAAATAAATTATTAATTTCCTCTTTAATATTCCTGCATTGATGCTGCTCTGTATCTGGGGATTGGGAGTGAGAACTGCTTTGCTTCACAGTATCCAGGCTCTGGGTAGATAGTGGAGCCTTGTTGTAGCGGGAACACACTGCACTAACTTGCTAAGCCTCCAATTCTTCGGCAACAGCATTATTTTAAATGTAAAGTTTATGGTAGGTAGAAAAGGCATGCTGGAGGCCTTATTTTCTTCCTAGTATCAGCTTCCTAAGAGTGTATACCCGAGTTGAAAGTTAAAACATGTGTGATGATTCTTGAGAAAACCATGGCGTCAGAAAACAAAAGCCTCTTTGCTAAGTAAGAAGGGAGAAAAATGCTGAGTTGTGCAAATATTGTTAAGAGTTGGGAGAACTGAGTATCAATGGGATGGAAAAGAATTATAAAGCTTTGCATGGTCAGACAAGCCCATGCAGAGATCAGGAAATGGCACTGGGGTGACAGCACAGAAGCACTAGATCCCAAGCACAGCACTCCACAGCTTCACTCAGCTCTAAACCCAGATTATAGAATGCATCTTTTATCGCTCCCTTTGCTCAAATCTAATGTTATCAGAAAATCTACTTTTCTTGACCTCTGTAGCATGTGGTGGGGAGGTAAACCTTAGCACTATATGGAGAAACTATTTTTAGCAACAGAAAGCAATGGTGTTGTTTCTGTGTTCAAAGATGTTGGCTCCAAATGGCAGAGGAATGATTGTTTCCACTTAAAGTGATTGATATGTCTACACACACTTGAGCGAGAGAATTTCATTACCTATTCCTACTGCAGGGACTGACTGAATACAGTTTCAGAGGAAATAGGGAGCACATTTGTGTAATACAGTTGCTTTCTTCATTGAAATAGAGACAGGGAAAAAAAGGGCCAATCTATGTGGGGAGAAATCCAGGATGTTAATGTACCAAACATGCGGAGAGAAGAAACCACTATCACAGGATAATATGCTCAACGTGTAATAGTAATTAGGTTTTTATATTTTTATACAATGTTTTAAAATTTCTATTAGTTCACTTGAAGAAATATTTATTTTAAAATTGCTTATAATGATTAACTGCAGGAAAAAAATCAAGAATTATAATGGCTACTTACCAAAATCCAATCCGTCCCATGATAACACTTAAGAATTAATAGTTTCATTTGGCGTGGCATTTGAGAACTTGAAAAATCATTACCAACATACTGCAGATGATTTTAGAAGAGAGAATGAAGAAATTGAAATTCTTATTTGCGGTCAAACATAAGAAAAAACAACCTAATGAGCTTCTAAAAATATGATGCTCTTTTATAAAACAAGAAATAATTCTGCAACCTAAAAGTCTGTTTCCTCTCAACTATTTCTCTCAAATTCTGTTTGGTTACCCCCTAAAGTCATTATTTACAGCAGAGCTAAAGAATCCTCAGCCGTGTAGGCAGTCCCAGTAAACTTAGGAGCCACATTTTGACATGTTAAGATGAGGCACCCATAAATCTTCCCCAGCTTCTCCTGAGAAGATTAAATCTTTCTTTTCAAGAATTTTGCTAAATTTCAGGAAATTCTGTAGTATAATAAATGACTTATTGACAAGGCTAAAGAAAGAATAGAAGATAATGGAATTCCTTTGTTTAAGAGCCAAAGCAAAAGTTGAAGGAAAATTCTGGAAGTTCTACATTAGCTACTGGAAAAGAGAGAGTTTAAGATAAATTAATCTGCCTACCGCAGCACTTGGACTTATGAATAGGGGCAGGTCAAATCTCTAAAGAAATCTTCATGTTGTTAAGAGAGATTTCTACTTTTACAATCAATTTCTTTAGAACAGAGTCCAAAAACAAGCTTACAAGCAAAAGAGAACTTCAAGAAGCTTAAATGTGTTTTCCTTCTTGCTTTTGACAAATACGGGTCTCTAGGACCATTTAGTTTGTTTCCTAAGCCTGTTTCAAAATGCATTGATTTGAAAATATTCAAAATACTTTAAAATTTTTATCCTTTCTGTAAATAGAAAGAGTTCATCATATTGAGGGATACATGGAGGAGGTTCAGCTACTTAGTAGCAATAGGAAAAGCTTAGACTATTTAACATAGGCAAATGAGGAATCTATTGAAAATATATGAGATACATGAAATACAGCAACAAATAGTCTGGCGAGATGGCATGTAAGGTCATGCAAGGTATCCAAATGAGAATACATCCCCTTGGGGGCTCTTCAGTGCAAGTGATTCCTCCCCAACCATTTCCCATGCTTGCTTCACTCCTGATACTCCCAAGAGAAGAACATTTCATTTGCTTAACACAAGCCCCAGGCTTACTCATTGCTGAGGACAAAGCTGGGTTTGGACACTGAGACATACACAATCGTGGAAAAGTATTTGCCTAAAAGAAAACAGTCTTCTATTACCAAAAGAAGAAGAAAGAGCTACACAACAGCAAGAAACCAACATTAGTAAAGGCCAATGATGCCATTAACAAGCAAGCTTCCCTTTGCAGTCAGATTACTTTCAGAGTTGGAAAGCTGGACTAACCAGGATTTGCTCATTTTCCTTTTTTTCCATAATGAAGTTGCCCAAATAATTCAGAAGAGCATACTTAACTTCTATTTGGAACCAGTGGAAAAAAGTCTGGAAAAAAATATGAGGGTTCCTCATCAGGTACATAGTATGCCACTTGTAATCGAAACATATTCATACTAGATGGGGCCAGATCCCAGGCACATTAGGCACATGTGTGCAGAGAGAGATACAGATCCACAGGCAGCATCAGGAGTCATACACACAACCTTCTCTTTTAACTCTGATCTACTGAATCTACCTTGCAAAGGTCGAATCTTGCTGTTTCAGATCACCCTGTTACAAGGTTGTCTCTTTACCGGGAACTATTGGCACTATTCTTTGCTAGAAGTCCCCCAAAGTGTGGTTATTCTGTGACCCTCAGCATCTTCAGTTTCATGATTACTTTCTCAAGATATCACTTTAGACAATAAATGCTTTTGTTCCTCTACAGCAAACACCAAACCCTTGTGCCAAGCCGGAATCACAGAAAAAGGACTCAGGATGTGAAGAACGACGCTCCAAGAGTATACTGTCACTTAAGGAAAAATACGTGTTTAAGTATCCCAAGTGTCTGAGTTGCATATTTCTATGGCCATAGTACCTAATGTGTGTTCAATTATGTTTTTTACATAAATAACAGACCGAAGTGGTAGACGAATATTTACTTGTGTCTAACAACTGAATCATTGCTATCAAGGCCTAAAGAGGAAATTTTAGAGATGTTCTCCTTTCAGTTTGAGCTGAGAGGCCGAGAGGAGGAAAATGATTTGCATATCTCTAATGCCGTATATAACAAGGAAGAACGTAGGCTTCAATGTAGGCTGCTCTGAGTTCGAGCACAATTATTTTGACATAATATCCAGATACATGAAATTCTGGATAAAAGTGCAACTTTTTACATGTACCTGTGTGTGTGTGTGTGTGCGCGCGTGTGTGTGTGTGTGTGTCTGTGTGTCTGTGTGTGTGTGTGCAGACTGAAACTGTGGTGTTAGAATAACAGTCATGCAGGCTGATATTAGGGCCAGAGATTGCCCATTTGTAGTTCTACCCTTTTGAATGGTCAGAAAGAATGATTTTTTATAGGAAAGGAGAATGCCTTTGTTTACTCATTTATGAAGTCTAGAATTTTCACATTTAATTTCCAAGGGATACGTGTTGACAATGCCATGACAATGCACACCTTTGTGTACAGACAGAATTGACCAAGTTCTGTGACTCCAGAGTGACTTGAGGGTGGGGCATGACTGCCTTTCGCCTTTTACTCACTCCTTCTCCTCATGCTTCTAACCCAGCTCAGAGAAGCTCCATGCTGCCCACACTTGGGTTGTGAGAGTGAATGGATGAAACCAAGGTCCTACAGGAACTCCAAGCTGTGAACTGTCCCAAGGAACCCTCCCAGTGTCACGGTGTAGCGCATTCTGTGCCAGCTCTTTTCACTCTCAATTAAAACTTCTCTTCTGGCCCCATCACAACAACCAGCTAAAGACTAATTAATCTACGTTACATACTGATGACTCACAGTCGTCTGCTTGTGAACTGGGCCTCATTCTCCAGCTCCAGACTCACATGTCATACGCTCTAACAGACTTCTCTGCCTGGAAGTCTCGTGGACATCTCAAGTTTAATCAGTCTAAATTGGAGTCAAGATGAGGTCCTTTTATGTTTTACTCCCAAGCCAGAACTCTGGACTTCATTCTGGATTATTTTACCTCATCAACTTCATTAAGTTTGGGAGTTGCTATGAGTCTCACTGGTTCTATCTCTAAAATAAGCCTGGAATTGTTCTGTCATCTTCTTAGCCTGTCTCAATTATTTGTAGTTTCTTTACATGTAATGGCCTTCTGGCTGGCATCTCTGTATTTTGTAAGGTTTCTCTTCAGTCCACCAAGTATGCTGCAATAAAAGTGAGCTTCCTTTCTCCTCTCCTCCTCTCCTCTTCCCTCCTCTACTTCTTCCTTCTGCTTCTTCTTGTTCTCTCTCTCTCTGTCTCTCTCTCTTTCTCTCTTTCTCTCTCTGTCTCGCTCTCCCCCTCTCTCAAGGTCTCATTATGTTTCCCACAATGATCTCAAATCCATGGTCTCTAGTGTTTCTCCTGTTCCAGTCTCCCAAGTAGCAAGGACTATAGGAATAAGTCACCACATCCAGCTTAAAAGTGACCTTTCTAATGTGTAATTCTGATGCAGACATCTCTAGCCATGATGGTACTCGGTTCTTAATGAATGGCATGGAGTCAAGCTGTTTGGAAGGGCAGTTAGTCTAGCCATGCTTGTCTTCTAGGCAGGATCCTCCAGCTCTCGACTGAGCTGACAGACTTCCAAGATTCCCTCTGGCACCATTATGTACTATCTGCCCTGAAATAAACTACCTCATCTCCATTTCTGAGAACCCTAACTTCAGTTTCATTTCATTCTTTCAGTACCTAACCTTCACACTGCATGGAATATTGTCTTGCACATTATCAGGCTGTGTCTCCACTGAAGTATCACTTATTTGTTGTTCCTCCTGACTCTACCAGTGGTTTTCCCACAGTGGTGTCCTTTGGACATTCTGTGGTGATAACAACTAGTACCTTGCATTGCAATACCTGCTATTGGCACCACTAAACCCTTTTTATTCCAGACCAACTGGCAAAGTGCTTAACATTGTTTAAATAATCACTTACAATGGGAGTTATCTTGTTACCATCCCACACATTGTGCCGAATTACAACAAATTGCTCATTCTGTAACCCAAATATGTGGAACTGTTATCACTAGATTATGGAGAAGGAGAAATATTTTGAGCCTGGCAATAGTTGACAGATAGGAAAGTTTATACAAGGCAGAGATTGTCAATGAAGTCTAGTCTGCCTAACATTTGTTGCCAAGAAATTCTATGCCCAAGGTTGAAATGAATTAATTACGTAATATGTGTGCGTTGTCAGACATGGCTGAGGAACCTGCTGAGCTCCTGCTGCTCTGTTCTGAAGATGTTCTAGATCCATTCCCTGCAGCACCACATACTTTCTTGTCAAACTATGGAGTGATTTCCTTACAGTCTGCATCCTGACGGGATTAAAACAAAGGCAATCCTGTAAAGATGTCTGGTGAAAAACAAACTGAGCCCTAAAACAAAATGTACTTTGTTTGCTGGTTACTCTCCTCTTGTGGACAACCCACCCAAAACGGAATCACTGCATGATTGTTTATCCACTTTGGATGACTTTATCATGGGAAATATGTAGAAACAATTTTTATTAAATACTTCAAAGAATGAAAAAAATTCATCTAATTTTCCCTTTGGGGTTAATCATTTAGCTTGAATCACCAAATCTATTCAGAACACGAGCAGGCAATTTGAAGTCAAGCCAACTGATTTAGGAAAAGAATGGTTATTCTGAGTCTTAGGCCTCCTTTTTGTGGCTTTACCAAGGACAAAAGACAAACATTGTTTACCAATAACTTTGGTTTACCAGTAACCACAATGTCAGCAAATAAAATTCTACAAAATTATTTTGGAGATTATATTATGTTTTTATTTAGGATTATAAAGGAAAAAACCTTGTTTCAGAGTATCTAGGTCACTGAGGTTTTAATACCCACATTTTAATATCAGCTGTAAATAAGAAAATAATACATTTGTGTATATTGCCCATGAAGTATTCTGCAGTGTGTCAGGAAACAGGACTATCTTGCTTTACCTGCCAAAAAAGAAAATTATATCAATATGAATTGACAGTCCTCAGGGTCTAAGGGGTGCTTGGCTATTGTTGTGGTTATATTCACCTTGAACTGAGATTTGATCTTCAAAAGAAGCAGACACATTCCACAAAGAATTTTATCGTGTTTATAATTTAGAACATATTTCTAAGGACATTTTCACTACAGATTTTTGACACAATAAAAAGTCCCTGAACCATTCCTTGCCAATACAGCAAGAGTATGTCACAGAACTATCTGAGCCAGAGCTCGAAGTATCATTGTAAATCTAATCCATTCTTTGTCATGGAAAGAGTGGCATGCAGCTCTTTTTCTTCTTCTTTATCTGCTAAACGAGATCATCTTCACCCACTTAAGACATCTTGACAAAGTGTTATAGCTTTTAAGGAAATTTAAAATAGGAAATATGGTTTTAAGAATGTTCTGAATGTGATTTTATATTTTCTGCCTAAAGATGTAAAACGATATTTAATTTTAGATTTGTGTTTCTTCCAAAAAGCATTAATTTCTTAAAATAATATTTTTCTGGCTAGAGGGGTGAAGTGATGGATGATTTAATCCCTTTATAAATATTCTATCTCTCTTGTTTCTTTCTTTGTCTCTCAGTGTGTGTGGCTTTTCTTTTTTCATCTTGGTAGTTCTAGGGGTCAAACCCAGAGCCATGCATATGTTAAAGTCAACTCTCTACCACTGAACTACATTTCCACCACATCTTAACTATTTTAAAGCATGTCTTGTACTAAATAATAAGGAGCTAATAAATGATAAACAGGAGGGAGAAGCCCATTAGAGACAGATTGAGCATGCAACATGGTAAGTACAACAATGACAGCACAAACAAAGGTATATACTCTCTTAGAAGCAAGGAAAGTGTAAATAGTATTGCAAATTTCAGATAAAAGATGGTTCCTTTGTTTAAGATTTCTTACAATTCCAGCTGCACTTGATTAAAATAATTGATTTCTCTTTTGAAATGAAATAATTCTCCCAAAAGGAGATTCATCTTCACCCTTACACACAGATAATTCCTAGGAATATATCTCAAGGAAACATTCCCCACAGTGGACATTTCTTCCCCCAAGTAAGCACAGATCTACTCTGTCTAGTCTTTATGGCTCACATTCACCTTTTCCAACGCCTTATTCAAAGGCACTGCAGTGCTGTCACCATAATATGACTTTCAGCTATCTCTGTGTTCCTATCTACTGTTCTGTTACTCAGCTTCAAAGAGAGGCCTAATTTAAGACCGACGGTGTGTTCAAACCTGTAGTTACAGATAAGGATTCTCCCTTTTATATAATGCATTTTAAAATGAGAGCAAAACGCCTACATCAGTGTTGGATTTCTACTGTTTAGCTTTGAGTATTCTTAAAACCTTAAATTGAAGAAGGAGTACAGAGTTTGTGAACTACAATAATTAGTGCTGGTGGCAGTAAAGCTGGTAGCAGTGTTGATGAAAAGGAACCATAATTTCTGTTAAGCTCCTTAGGGTCTCCTTTCTGAAAAGGTACGTTTCTTTTTAAAGCTTGGATCAAATAACTCAAGCAGACACTGTGACAATACCATTTGCTGGAAAGAAACCTACCATATGACTCACTCACCCACCAGAATGACACTTTGTACACCTACTTCTTCTTTGCTTTTTATTTTCTGAGTCCTTGGAGTCAAAGTATTTGAAAATTAGTCTGCATGTCGAGTCTCCAGGAGAATTCCCTTGCAGACCACATTTCTATTAATCCTTGTCCACTTCACCTTTGATAGTGTAGGTGGACTAATGAACAAGATGGAGATTATTTATTAATAAGGTCTGCATGCAACAGAAAATGAGTTTTTACTCTCCAAATTAACATAGATAATGTGACTTGTTTTGCTGGGTTCCACCACTCCCTCATTAACGGCTGAGAGATTGCTTCATCCTAGAATTCCACTAATCCTCTCGATTTTTCTAGCTCTCCTAAAAACCTCTGCCACTCAAGCCAGGGAGATAGCTCAGTAGAATAACTGCTTGCCTAGAAAGTGCAAGGCCCTGAGTTCAATCCCTGGTTCTGCCAAAAAAAAGAAGACAAACTTAAATACCAAGGTCAAGATGTCCTTTGCAGCTTTTATCCTATTGAAAATAAACAAGTTTTCATTTGCCTTTGAGAGTATTGGGAAACCCTGGAATGCAATAACAGCAAATGACTTTCAAAGAATGATTTTCTACACCTTTTTCTTTCTCTCTCTCTCTTTCTTTCTTTCTCTGTCTTTCTCTCTCTCTCTCTCTCTGTTTCTCTGTCTTGTCTCTGTCTCTGTCTGTCTCTCTCTCTGTCTCTGTCTTTCTTTCTCTCTCTCTCTCTCTGTTTCTCTGTCTCTGTCTCTGTCTCTGTCTCTGTCTCTCTCTCTCTCTCTCTCTCTCTC
>NDGM011226171.1:10905-28330 GCA_002564305.1 Octomys mimax
TCTCTCTCTCTCTCTCTCTCTCTCTCTCTCTCTCTCTCTCCTTCTTTCATATGTGGTGCTAGGGATTGAACTCAGGACCTTGTGCTTGCAAGACAGGTGCTTATGCTGCTGAGCTATTCCCCTAGTCCTCCTTCTTAAAAATGCAATGTATTCTTCTTATGACAACCTGATCCCAGTGGAAGTGATTATGCTGACCTGCCCATCTCATGGTAGGAGTGGTGATTGAACACTTGAACACATTATCTGGAATTACCTGTTGATCACATACAGTGATAACTCGGCTCATGAACTGAATTCATTCCACAACTCTGGGGACACAGGCTGCATTCATGTCCATGCAGGCAAGATGGGTGTGATTATGTTCCCCCAAATTTTGCTGAAAACTTTTGCTTGTGAACTGAATTGTTCATGAACAGAAGCATTTGTGAACTGAGGTATTTCTGTATTTTTTATTTAAAACCTTTATTGGACACTGAGTTCATTATCATACTTATAGACTGAAGAGTGATTTGGGTCATTTTAGATAAATTAAAACTTATAGCATAGACATACCTCATATTGTAAAGTATGTTGGATACTTAAAAGTGTGGAAGTACCCTTTTAATTTGACTGGTTCTAGAAACAATTTAAATTAGAGATAAATCAACTACATACTTCAAATTTATCTTACAAATAAATTAGCTCAATCATCCCATCTCAATCAGAGGAAATGGAACCAAATTTTAGCTTATACAGGCATTCAACTCAAGATACAAATTATTGTATATTACCTCAATATTAGTCTGTCTCTGTGTATCTTTTTTATTAATAGTTTCTTATTGAATTAAACAATCTTATATTTTTCAGTATTTTAGAATTTCAAAAAAAAAAAAAAAGAATTTCAACATTTTATAGAGTCTGTTAGCCTACAGTGGGACTGTATCTATTTTTTCATAAGCCTCTGCACTTTCTCTCCCAGAAAAATATTTTAAATTTTAAACATTGTCATTAAGCTGGTTTTCCTTATGCATTATTTGATTCTGAACACATTTCACTGTGTCTTTCAGCAGAGGTGAAAACTAATAGGAAAGCATAATTTATTGAATAAAAACAGATCATTTATTTGAGGACAATTAACTAACCCCTTTTTGGTATTCTAATTTTTTCCCAGTTAATTTATCTCAATTACCTTGCTTCTATATGAGATAACTTGTTGATATATTTTTGACCTAGAGTGAATGCTTATTAAAATGGAATTGACATATTAGCAGTATTGTTTTCATCAAATATTTCTAAGATATTTTGCTCATGAATATCAACAACAAATGGAAGAAACAGGGCACTCATTGGGTGCCTACCATGTCCCAGAAACATTTCAGTTATTTACTCATGTTGAACAGTCACTCTACCATTGCTCTGAGATCATTACATCTTTAAACATGAGGATACTAAGGCCCAACATGGTTGACTAACTTGACCAATGTCACAGCCTTAATGAGATAGGCATGAGAGAAACCCAAATCTGACTAGATAACAAAGCCTATCATGTTTCCAAGCCAATGCTCTGATTCACAGACAAATGAGCAAAACAGAACCCCTCCAGAGACAGAATGAGGATTTTAAAAGGTTAAGTAACATATTTCAAAGGTCTGTTTGCAAGTTGTGGTGAGCCAGTGCTCATTTCTGAGTTCTGGGCTCCAGCTCGGCCCAGAGTGTATCCTTAAAGCCCAACTTTTCCCATCTGTGTGTGAGAGCCCGAATGCTCAGGAGAGGTTCCAGACTGACATCTGGCAATTGCAAGTTCCCCTAGAGTTATACAGGATGAGAATCTGGCTTATATTTTCTTTTGCCATCGTAGCATCGTAGCAGCTCATAATAACTCTTCTGGTGCTGGCTGTGAAAATGCTTGGCAGGTCTGGTGTGTGGAAAAAGCAGGCACAGCGGAGCTAGGACGTCTCAGTTGGTTAAGGATGGTAGCAGAGGGCCCAAGCAGTTTCTGATCCCAGCTCTTGCCTCGGGCAGCCACTTAATGTCCCTCTGCCCAGTCCTCCATCTGTAAAATGGTAAGAGGAGTATAGATGAACAGCTCAGAGAAGCTGTGAGGCGGAACTCAACCATGATTAACACAAAGTATTTTGAATATATAAAGAGAAGTGGAAAACTTTAAAAGCACTTCCATGTTGGGGTCATTTGGTGCAAATATGATTAAAATTGCTCTATTTGACACTGCAGCAGCAGCAGCAGCAAACCTTCAATGTATTGTGTCTTATTATATGTGACCAGTCTTTAGGAAACTGTTGTACCAATAACTGTCTTATGGAAATTTTGCTATAAAATAGTAGAAATATGTTGAAAAAAATATGTATTAGATATTCTGCTGTCCGTCCTCTCAGTGGACTTCCTGGGGTCATTGGCTATAAATTCTTCATGATTCTTAGTATCCACTTAGTGCCTCACACAAAACAAACTACGAGCTGAGAGTCATTAATCATGACATAGTTCACGACCAAGAGAAGCAATAATGAAAGGACTTTTGGACTTAAATGCTTAGGTAGAAGGTTTTGATCCGGCTTGAGCTGGAGCCATGTTTCTTTTTCTGTTTCTCTGGAGCCTGAATATGCCATTCATCGCATAGGTGTAAGACTGGCACATACACTGTGCAGCTTTACTTTATCCTCTGTTATAGATCTGTCTACTTATCCCCACAAAGCCTCATGCAGTGATTTGGGGGAGGCTTTTAGCATTTGTGATTAACTCATGTTCCAATGCTGGTAAGTGGGTGTGAGTGCTACACTCACCTTGGGGAGGATATTCTGAATACAATATAAGGAGGGGAGAGGTGTTTCTGCTCCTCCTTTTTTTTTTGGGTTGAACTGAGGATTGAACTCAGACCTTCGAGCTTGCCAGGGAAATGCTTATTCTATTGAGCCATCTCCCCAGCACCCTCCCTTTGCTCTTTGCTGTTTTCCTTTGCCATAACTGGCTGCCCTCTGTCATGTGCCATTCTTCCTTGGAGCCAGTTGAATATGTACCGAAACTTCCATTAACTCTGAGCTAAATAAACCTTTCCTTCCTTAATTCTGAGTGTTGGGTATTTTGTCTCAGCAACAAGGAAAAAGTAACAGAGATACTCTCAAACTTGCCAGAAAGTGGCTATCTGTTCAAGCTTGTGTGAAGTCTACTTTTGTAATTTTATTTATCTTATTCATATAAGTTTTACTGTCAGTAAGATGTGGTTTATATGATATGACTGTATTTTTGACCTCTATTACTCAGTACTTTGCCACTGCATTGTGGCAGCCAAACTACAAAATCAAAAATTTCACTCCAAAAAAATCTCTGGTAATCTGAATGCCTAGAGGAACTGGTGTAGGATATAGGTTTTAGGATAATAGGTAAGATTAAGTTTACAGTTATAAGACAAGCACTGCTGCAATTAACATCGGTATTGAGTTCCATCATTGCCATTGGGTTATATGGAAAATTGTGTACTCCTGCCGTCCAAGAAATTACGGATAGCCCAAAAACTAATGAATCATAAAGCTAAGTCTTCATTCTTGTGCAGTTAATAAAATTCATCTTCCTACACAGACTGCCATTTTTATTTTGATACTTGAAGTTTTCTACATCTGATGCTACTTTCTCCCTCTTTTCTAGGTAAGTAGGAGCACACAGTGTCTCTTAAGCCACAGTACACTTTGTAGTCTGACCTGCATCAAACTGCTAATTTTCTGAAAAATTAAGACTAATTTTCTTTATAAATAACCTCAAGTCCCTTAGACTTGTCAAAAGAAGAGAGGAAAAAGAAGCAAGGCAATTCCCTAACTAGCTTACTTTGGCTCCTGGATGCCAAGCAGATGCTACAATTGACACAACATCTCTGCTCAGAGACTTGGTGTAGAAATTACTCAGCAGAGCAGACATGGGCCTTTCTGCTTTATTGCCAGTGATAAGCTTCTGAAAAGCATGCCACAATGCCATGATTAGGGGAGGCTTTCACTCCCTCCTCATAATCACAGGGACTGCAGGAAAATGATAAGGAGAGCTTCCACATTAGAGTTGGTTTTGGGGTCTCTCTCTCTCTCTCTCTATTTCTCTCTCTTTCTCTCCTGTTTTGTTGTGCTTCTTTTCATTCAGATGACCTCTGAAGTGGGAATTTTTAGTTTTGACCAACACATCTGAGCCATCAGCTGCTCCACATTTCCATGATAGTTTCCTTATCACTGTCCTGATAGAGGCTTGAATGTACCCATGGGAGAGCTTCAATGCTAGTGCACAGCTGTTGGGTTGTGCAATTTCCTACTGCCTACCAGGAGATGTTGATTCTCCTATTATACTGTAATGAATAATCACCTTAACTTTTATTAGAAGTTTATCTTCAGACCTTGCCTAACTTTCCTGAAAAGCCCAAGGGCATTTACAATTGATTAAGAGTACAGTTAACATTGCCAGGAGACTTCTTCTGAGGATCTCATCCAGACTCAGGCTCTGCCCACCTCTCATTCAAGTATGAAAGCAAGGACTTGTGAGTGACAAAAGGATGCCATTTCCACTGGCACTGTAGAGTTCAAAAGGGTGTGACTCATTTTCTTTGAATCTCAGTGCTATAGAGTTTTGATTCTCACCTTCCTTAGGCTCACTGAAGGACATAGAAAAAGCATAAATATCAGATGGCTACATTTAGCTTCTAGTAATAGGAAAGAGATGCTTTTTAGTAATAAGATACTTAACCATTCTGCAAGAGTATGTATTGAGATACCTGTGAAATATCATTGGACTATTTATTCTATGATAACAAATATTTATGCAATCTCAAATATATATATATATATATATATAATCTCACAAATGTGATATTCAACTATGTAAATCTCTATAAGAGCAAATATAGTACCTGAGTTGTTTACATAAATGAAGACTTACTTTCAACCGGAGAAGAAAATTGCTTTCATCCCGAATTGTTAATTGTGATCAATTGGTAGTGGTTGCTTGGAGTCCTGTGGTGAGAAAAATATTGAAACCACCTCAGGGCTCAGTGGAAGAGAAATCCATGCTAAATTGCACAGAAGAAATGGGCAACATATGTCCCACATTCTTTCTCTTATTCTGTTCACACATATTCTAACTAGTTCATTATAGTTTGGAAGGAAAAGAAGTCTGTAGTGCTTTGAGAGAGGGAGCTCCAATTGATTTATGAGCATTTTCTTATTTCAGGATGTTGTGTCTACAGAGTGAACTAGGGCAGCTTGCCTGGGCAAATGCTATAGGCTTGTCTGAAATATACTATGCAATTCATGCACACTAAAACATCCTAATATTCAGAATGTTATAGATTTTTTTTAATGTTGCTGTTTTCTCTGTTCTCACATTTAACTGGATTTAGTGTTAGCGGGCTTAGGGTAAAACTCTGGCTAATATACAGTTTAAGATCTGTACAACTGTAAGCCAGTCTATTGTATGAAGCCTTGTTTCTTTCTTTGAAAGTTGATGAAAGAAGCATAAAAAAAGCAAGATGTATCAGTATAGTCACAGAAGGAGTCCCTGGACTTGGGAGACAGAAAAAGGAAAAGGCATGATGGAATTAGAAGAGGCATTAACATAGATACTGAATGAATGTCAGTTAAATTACAATCTCAAGTTCTCTAATATAAACAACAAAATACAAGAAATTTAGCTACTGAATGGATGTTAAATGTTTGAAAAGAACATGAATATTTACAGATGGGTGAGGCCCCTCTGGTGTTGGTAACAGATGCACATGAATGGCTTGCTTTCTAGACTTCCTGGAGTCACGTAAACACCTGAGATCATGCACTTGTTTTTGTTTCTTTCCAATGGCTATGGCCTCTTCTCCAATGTGCATTGAACAGATGCATACATAGTTCTATCTCTGACCCGTTGGAATGAGTTCTCAGTGATGGTTGGTGAAGTGCATTGTAAAGAATCACCCATGAAGCAGACAACTAAATCTGATGCAATGGATTTGACTATGATTGCTAGCTAAATGAAGATAATCAAATTACAGAAATGGATGTTTATGAAACAGATATGAACTTCATTAAGATAATTAAAACTTAAGTATGGTTGAGATTGGCTTCTATTATTTAAACAGGCAAGCAGAACCTTGGTAGCTGCCCATACGTTATTCCCACTGGTGAGTGACCCTGGATACACTGGCTTCAGTCCTTGGGTGATACCTCCCCCTAGAGTGTCCCTTCCTTACTTGTAGGAAAGGGTCTGGAGGATATTTTCTATGTAGCAAACCTATTATCTTGGATTAGTATTTTAATCTCTTTGTACCTCAGATTTCTCATTTGCAAAATAAAGTTGATAAGTCTATAATTGATATAATTGTGGTGAGTACTGGTGAGAAATGTGTAAGGCTCAGAAAATGATATCAAGCACAGTATGTTCACTGTTCTCTCAGTCACAGAGGTCACCACTTTCTTCTCACTGGGCACCTCCTCAGGTAAACACAGGATGAACATGGTATGCCAGAGTTCTCAGAGCATGATCTGCAGAGTCCTTACTACTATTCCTAAGGTGCCTCTCGCTCTGTGAGGTGCGTATCAGCTCCCTAGTATTATAGGGTGCTGTCTTTTACATGCCATTGATCTGACACAAGTGATGCAAAAACAGTTTGCAGAAGAGTCGTTGTCACTTTTGTGGCACAGCTACAGAGTGCCATCAAAAATTCCAGTAGTTCCTATGCTCTGCACTGTGAGGCTCTTGCTGTTCATCAACTACAGCATTATAACTTAAATGAAATAAAATGTAATATTTTTCTGATTTCTCAGTATTAATTTCTGACATAGTAAATCATGTTGGTTATAATCTACATGAATGAAAGTTCTTTGTGTCCTCCATGATTTTTAAGAATAAAGAGATTCTGAGTCACAGAAATTTTTTAACTATTGGGACATATTTTAAATTAGTTTTTCTCAAAATCCTTGTCATAATTATCTGAATTTATTTTTAAAAATTTCATTTCTCCAGCCTGTGACTACCAGATCAGAAACTGCCAGATGGGGCAGTAAATCTAAATTTCAAATAAACTGCTATTTGATCTCTTCTATAATAGAGCATGTCAAGTTATACTCTATATATCAGAGAACTTTATGTTTTCTAAGGTATGTGAATTGATTTACTAGTAATTATAGCTCATTGTGTGTACTTTTGCTTAAATATGTCTAGTATATAACTGTACTTTCTTTCCACAAGTGATAGATTCCGTCACATCATATATGTGATTAATGCCTTTGAGGGAACAGCTAGATTCTTGCAGTCTTTATCTATTCATTTTTCTACACATGCATACATACTCAAAGTACTATATGCACACATCCCTTTTTCTATAAAGACTGTCACAGGTAGACAGAGTTTTGAGGGAGTAAAAGAAAAGATCCAAGACCTGGCAAACAAGTCTTTACAATCGTGATGGTACCCTTCAATGAGCTTTGGATATGTTGACCCAATTAATGAATCTAAATTCTCAGAACAAAAAGAGCTATGTCTCTCTTTTTCAGTAAATGTTTATTGTGTATGTTACCTAGGGTAATTCTGGTTAAGTGGGCCTTAGCTGACGGGTATAGATGTAGAGACTATTTTTGGGTGAGTGCTGAGCTCTGTTGTTTTTAGAAGTAGGACTAGATCTGTAGTTTTCTTTTTTACATAGACTAAGTAGCTTGAAGCATGATTTAAGTTGTCCAAATGCGTAGTGAATTATATATTTGATTGTTTCAGTCTTTATATATTTTATCTTTAGCTAGGCAAAACTGCATTATGTGTTTATCAGAAAGTTATAGAGACACTATGGTATAAATTCAGATATACAAGAGAGCGGAAAGGGTAGCAAATTTAATCATCCATCAGATACTTGGCTGTAGCAATAAGGAAATTCGCTGTCCAAACAATCAAAATATTTCATCTTTTGACTGTCCAGATTGCTAATATTACATGAAAGGTGGACTCAATAACTTCAAAGCATTATTTCTAATTTCATTTCTCAGAAAATAATGAAAAATGTGACACCTCTCCTTGGTCTCTTTTCTTCAGGATAAAGTTCTGCATCCCAGGAAGACACTCACTAAGAGCAATTGCATTGCACCAGGACTTTGCTTACCTTTCCAGAATAATCTCACTGTCTGTGTTTTTCCCCCAGAAGATTCTCTGTCAAAAGATGAGAGTGATTTCTAACATACGAGGTGAGCTTATTACACACTACCTGAGCAGGTAGGTTACAGCCAAACCAGTACCTTTGTTTTCCAGAATTTCATAATTACAGTATATGAATGCAACCTGGGGCTATGTTTGCTCTTTTATCAGACACAATGCATGGCAAATTCATATTGATGCTATTGTTACAAAAAATCTATAAAAATAATATTCACATCTTTCCCAAGATGTTCTCTCCCAACTATTTCTAATATTCTCCTAATCTATAAGCACTTGTATTTCTACAAAACTTAATTTTGTTGGCTTTAGTCTCTGTCCCAAGATGTTAATATATTGTTGGAACCTGTTTCTATGCTACAATATATGTTCTATTCTTTAGAGCACAAACCATTTGAAAATTAGGTAGTTTTCTATTTGGTATCATTCAAGTAATGAATAAATCTATGACAGATCACTGAGAAGAAAATCCAGTGATGACTTATAGAAACCCCTTTCCAGATCAGTGGGGATTTGTAGAATCTATAGCCCTAAGATTCAATAGGTCAGACTTTGGTTCTCCATTTTTATCTGTAAGCTGTCAGAGACCCTGTCAAATGATTTGATGAGACAAATCAATTGGTTTCTCTGGGTTTTATTTACCTATTGCAATTGAACACATGTTTTAAATACTACTGAGGAATGGGGTATTTGTAACATGAGGTCAATGAGATGCTTTTCATTCCTTAGAATAGGGTTTATTCTTATTTTTATAAGGAATATGAAATAATTGTCTCTCAAAAGTCCTAATCCTCCTGAAACCATTATCAAATATTGGATGAATGACGATATAGAAAATCTTATGGCGAACCAATGTCACTTGTGCTACAAGGTGGCATGCAGAGCCCTTTCTGTTAATAAATAGGATGAGCAATTGTTTTTCTTTTTCTTTTTTTCTAAACTAAAACCTCAGTGTCTGAGTTTAATTGTAGTGTTGGCACTTTGTAATACATAAGTGGGCTTGGGTTGGAGTCTGTGCATTCACTCTCCAAAAGGTCCAGGATCACTAATAGAGAACAAGGGGACTCACCTAATGAACATGTGAAAATCTGGTGACCAGTAGATTTTGAACTTGAATTTTTCTTTCATCATTGGTGACATTAATTCTTTAGCGGAAGAAAAAAAAAATGAATAGCACCAGCTCTTCATTATTTTCTCATTTGTCCTTTAAACATACACAGGTCAATTCTTGCTAGCACGTATTAACAGAGAAGTAAAAAAAAAACAAAAACAAAAACAAAAAAAAACCAAATAGGTACTTTCAAGTAGCCAAGAGTCTGATTCTCAGGATCAAGTGAATAACATTCTTGTAGAGACCAGGAAACTGGGCCTTACAGGTAAAATCCCAATACGTCCTTTATCTACTAGAGTGTGCTCTAGACTTGAAGATTGAAATTCTGGTTTGTTTTTTTTTTTTCCACTTAACTATATCATCCAAAGTTAATAAAATGACCCTACAAGGGCAGCAATTTTCTTGAAAATGTTAGAAGTACTAGGAAGCAAGTGAGAATAGTACAGAGGCAAGGACTTAATGGGCTGGACTATCATAAACACTTTTACTTGGGGATGTGGGGAGAGCCTCGCTATACAGATTCTGAATCAATTACAAACTCTCTCCTTCCAGGTCCAGGAGCCCAGAAGCCCCTTCACACCAGACTAAAGATGCCAGGAAAAATCAATAAGCTATTGAATTGGGTTCTCTGGGGGAGAACACAGTGTATTTTGTAATTTCAAAATAGCTCTTTTATTATAGAGCTGAAGAGGGTATAGCAGACATTACATTTCTATGAAATATAAGTCAGGCAATGTTCAGATCTGTTTTAAAATTAACAGAAATTCAATCACTTTTATTTTGACAGTAGGCTGAGTTGTGATGCCTGATAACTCTGTCTTCATCCTGGTTTGGTAAGCATTTATTAAGAACAGTTTTATATTTCTCTAACTGTGTCACCAAAGCCTCTCTCTATCCTCTGGACACTAAATTAAGTATAAAATGAATTGCAGCAAAGCTTAATAAATAGATACTTAATTTTCCCAAGAACACACATATGTACAAAAATAAATGTTCTGTGTTGGCTGTTGGGTGCAGAGGAGAGGTAGTTCATGTATAGGTTTAGTTATCGAAATCCATAGCATATAGGCTGACAGCTTTTGAAATACATAAATTGTTACTCGCTCTCCTGTTTCCATAGCAACAGAGTGTACAAAGCCTTAGATTTTGCACATAGAGAGAAAAAAATTTGGAATGGAGTCTGGAATTGTCTGGAACAAAAGCGGAAGAAAATGGAAAATTATGCATCTATAGTTTTCAATAACTCACTTATTCACGTACTGTTAATTTTATTGTTCAAAAGAGATATTTGAAGGCCTGTTGGACTGCCTTTGGAGACTGGCCAAGGACCTGGAAGGCTTTAGCATCCCTGTACTTCTCCCTTCTTCTGCAATCTGGAAGAATGGGCACAATCAGCTCCACACCACCATTGTCTGGAGAAGTCTCATCGAGACTCCCTCCTCCAAGGTGTTCTCTCCATAGCTGTCTTAATCAGCTGTTGTCTCTTCACCACACTTCCGGCTGATTGTTTAAGATATCTGCATTTTCTGTTTTCTTTTTCCCTTTGGTTCACTAACTTGAAAAAGCCAGTGATAATGTCCTAAATTTAACAAATAATGGCATGCAACATATCCTTTAAGGAAGACTGTCATAAATTTAAGCATGGGGACTGGCCAAGGAGCCACCGCTCTGGAAGTGCCGTTCCCATACGCGCTCCAGGTCCGGTGAACTCCACAATCTCCATGAGTCTCTTTAAAGGTCCCTGTTTCCTTTTTATGAGTTCATAATAATTGCTCTGAATTTGCTTTAAATTTTACTTACCAGGGGGATAGATGGACAAATGTAGCCAATGGGCTATTTTACCAAGCAATCTTCCCTATAGATGCAAGAAAAAAGCAGTACAATTCAGGGAAGAATATAAACATTCTTTAAAAAAGAAACAGTGTTGTTTTCTGTTTAACTTTAAAATGAAGAAAGTAAAATGTAATGACTCTTACAGGAAGCCAAGTAGGCCTTAAGAGGAAGCGTTGCCAGCCCTTAGTACTGGGGACCCTGAACTGCTACGCTGCCGGTGCTCTCCGATAAGCACTTGATGGTTATTTGAGTAAAGGCAGATATGCGTTCCCATGCCTGCTCAGTATGTCTTTAAGATCAAAAATATGTACTGCTCCTTGTCTAGTTAGAGACATGGCCTGGTTGTATAATGCAGTTTTTAAGGTCTGGTATTCTCATCAGTTTTACTTGCGTTATCATGGAGCAAGAAGCTAATTGCTGATCTTTCCTGGGGGAAAATACATAATACCATATGCAATTTTTTTTAATGCTACTTTGGGTTTTGGCATTTTGTAGAGAATTTTCAACAATATTTTTAATGCGGGTTATGTTCTAAATATATAATAACATGGAGAATTGGATTAAATCAGATGAAGCCATTACTGTCTATTTGTAAATAATAGACCTTTAAAAGAAGCATAGGAGTGAAAACATATTTAGAGAATAGACTACAATGGCCCACAAAGGGATTCTTAACTTGATTGAGAAAATAAATAAAGCACGTTTTCTAAAGTTGCCAAAACATATATTGACCTGCTAGTCAACAGGCAAATTACTGTGTCAAGAAGAAAAAAATCAGGTCCCATTTGACCTGGTTATCCTCATTTCCCAGAAGGTGTTTTCCCAGAAGGATTAAAACCTCATACCACAGCGATATATGTTCCCCCATGCTTACAACAGCACAATTTGTCATAGCGAAATCTTGGAAAGAACTCAAATGCCATCAACAGAGGAATGGATAAAAAGAGCTCAGTATTTTTTTAAACAATGGGGTATTAGTCAGCTATAAAGAAAGATTAGCTTGAGGCTTCTATAAGTAAATTGTTGCAACTAAACATCATACCCGTAAGTGAAATAAGCCAGACTCACATGTGTAAATATTGTATTGTCTCCCTAGAGTAAGCAAATGAGTGTTATCCAAAAGGTACAATAAACATTGTGAAAGGGGTAAAAACTGCTCAAAAGGAAAGAACAACTAGAATGGAGGTAAAGAGAAGGAAAGGAAAAAATATATACACAGATTTATGCATAAGATACCTAAAATAATTATAATACTAATTTCTGTTCATTGAAGTGAACAATTAGTGCTTATATTATTTGATCAATTTTACATGCCTGTATCTTGTAATCTGAGCAACTTCTTTGAAGATAAAAATATACAATATAATAACTGTTGTTAATTTCTCATTATCTTGTTTTGAAATTCTGTATCATTCTTTCTTTTTAAAATTAAAAAAGAAAGATAAATAAACCAAAATGCAATTCTTCTGTTACCAATTGCTTTTGTAAAGAAATTTTAGTTTTCAACTTTTGAAACCATATCATTTGGCAAATGGATTTTTGTAAGAGACACGATTTACCTGAAGGTGTCTGTCCTCAAATAGCGAATGTCCTACTCTGCTACATAGCGTGTTTCTCACCACAAGTGGATATGGGATAGGAGAGAACACATCTTTTTTCCCTAATACTCACTTTCCAATGGGTGAAGCCATGTTTTAACTCCTCTCCTGAAAGCAGCACCAAAGCATTCCTCCGTGTGAGGCACCACAGACCAACTACATATGGGACTGTCATTCTTCAAAACATCGATAAGGGGTGGAGCTCGAAGTCCCATAGTCCTTACCCTATGGCTGCATACATTAATCATGTGACAGACATCTTGGGAGGAAGGGACAAATACGCAATTCTTCTGACTTCTACATGGCCCAGATCCCACCCTGTTATGGCTCACCCAAGCGACAGCCTTCTCTGTGTGTGGTGTGTGAATATTGCTTCTCTTTCCTATGGTGAAGCTGCCTGATTAAAAACATTCTTTCTTCTCTTTTAGCTCTCAAATCATACCTTCCAAAATCGTCTTGGCTTTTCTTTGTATTTTCTAGTGATTTCTGAGTTGTTCATTTTTATCAAATGAAAGCCTACATTATTCTTTTCTTGTCACCATATACTTTTTCTTCATTTTTCTTGTTTCCCATACTCTTTTCAATCTTTCTCACCATTTCAGTTGAAATGGCTGGAAATTACTTTGTGCTGAGACTCAGAACGCATTTTTTGTACTATCAGTTTGCTTGCATGCAGGTTAGGTAGGAAATCTGAAAATTATGTTAAGACTTCTATCTGACTTTTGTTTTGTGCCCAGAATTGAACTCAAGGCCTTGTCCTTGCCAGGCATTCCATCTGACTTTTGCCATGGATTGATCTTTCTATAAGATTTCCTAGTATTTTTTTCTTTCTGTATTCCTATACATATTGTGATAACCAAAAGTTAGAAAATAAAAATAGAACAAGCAATAATAATCCACACCACTCTTTAAAATTCACAACTGCTCCAAATAAAGGGGAAGAGTCCCACTTCTCTTTTGGTTTTCATGGCCATTTCTTGCACTGCGATCTATCCCACTGCTATCATATAATTGCTGGGGTTTTGAGATGGGAAAAAGGGCAATAGAAAAAATTGCACAAGAAATTGTATGCTCTTTCAGAGCACTAGGCACTCCCTTTCTGACTCCTTCAGCCAGGACTACCAAGTACCTGGAGCTCTCTCTTCCTACTGATGGTCATGTCTAGGTTTCAGGTTATGTTGGATTCAGGCTAGGAGATGCTCCAGGAGGAAAGCAATAAACTCTCCAGCCTCTTAGTAGTGCTTCAAATTATTTTCCTTCTCCCTGGTCTGCCAGCTAGTATTTTCTGAGTCCTCTCAGAGTTAATTCCTGCCTTCTTCTCCAATTTTACATGCAATGGAGAAAAAAGGTAGTACATGCTATTCTTTTGTCTTTTGCAAATCTAAAACTCCATCATTTCCTAAATATGAAAAACAAAACCCAAAGTACAACTATAATATATGATGAGATATAGTGTACAGAATATGGCGTTGCTTCATGGGAGGTTTTGAGCCACGGTGCATCAATAATACCTCTTCAGAACTGAGCAGTACAATGGACTGGCCAAATAAATCAGTGGATTAAAGCACCTGCAAGCAGGCTCAGGAGCAGGGGTTCAATTCTTGGACTAGCCATGCTGGCCCCACCCCTGGGGTGCCCTGAGACTACAATTTAGACTGGGCATGGTGGTGTGTGCCTGTAATCCCAGCTCTTGGGAGGCTGTAAACAGGCTTATCACCATGAGTCTGATCTAGTAGTGAGATCCTGAACACCCTGCAGACCCTTCCATAAAATAAAAAATTAAGAGAGAGAGAGAATTGAGCAGTAGATAACGTGTATACTATAATGGGGAATCCTCTATCTATCTATCTATCTATCTATCTATCTATCTATCTCACCAGTAGCTTCTATGATGCACCTGAATCTCAGTTGATTGTGCTTTACTGTGTGCTCACTTTGAGCTCTAATCTCACATTTTCCATCATATGATGACTATATCCACTGCTGCCCTCACCTAAACATATAAGAGACAGATCTTGTCAGTTTCTCATAATAGCTCTTCCTGTGATCACCAGTTCTGTCTGCAGTATAATCATACTTTTCTGTATGACATATTGAAAATCAACCTTGATTTGTGTTTCTCCACTTTGTTAATTTAACCAGTCATCAAGCACTATTCATGTTACTGTTGAATTTTTTACTCGTCTGAATATTAGTATAAGCCATTAATATTCCAAGTCAAAATATCATAGTGTGTGTCACTACTGATACTACTGCTGCTTCTGAAGCTCACTACCACCATTACTCATCAGACATCTACTAGAATTTCCTTCTACGTAGTCTGAGTATGTGCTCTGACTGTGATTGTTGAAGGTAGGATGCGTTCGCCCTTCACGTATAAGTGAATCATACTCCATTTGTAGTGTCCCATGGACAGATTGCATATGTTGGCCAGGTTAAGTAAAAAAATAAAAGGCTAAGCCCACTGGGGTTCTCTTCCTCATGTTCTACACTCACAGCATGTTGTAGAGCCTTCTGAGATCTACAGGGCCTTGCACAAGTGCCCACGTTTCTTGCCAAGTGGTACAGGATTCCCGCAGGCTCGCTCTCCAAAAGGTGTCCCTACTCTAATTCACACAAAGGTTGTCTTTATATGGATGGCAGAGCAAACCTCAGAAAGGGTAAGAGGGCATGCATCAGGGACACTGAAGTATTGCAGTGGAGATAGGGTTAAATTTCAATCTCTGTCTCCTCTATCATTTCTGTACATTTGCTTTGCTGAGAAAACTTTTCAACACGTTAGTGCCAGAAGGCAACTTAAAGTACTGCTAACTGCTCCAGTTTTGCTGCTCGAGGTCGGCCCTCCCTTCTAAAAGTCGAGTTAATCATGGCCTGAAATGCAAAGCACTTGATTTGACCTCAGAAAATCTGTCTTCCGTTTTCTACCCAAACTGCTCAATGCTTTGGACTGAGAATGATCCAGTGTTCCTGCATGTGGCAAGATTCCATTTATTCATTTATTTTTTAAAGAGAATGCAAATAGTCATTACTCACCGACTATCATCTATTGTTCTTATCTCTCTCATTATCTAGGATAAGTTCCCTGAAACGTAGTTCTTTTTTGTCTTGCCAGGGGGTCTTTCTCTGATCGTTTTAGGATTTTTAAAATTTGTCTTATAGTTATATCATTGAAACCATGACACATTATCAGTGACTAAGCCATTTTAGGTCCCTTGTAACAGTCTAATTAGGTATCTTTACATTCCTACTGTGCCCAGAATAGTGCTGGACTTATAACAGGTGTCAACAAATGATGTTTTATAATAAGATTCTATTAATCCAAGCTATCAAAAGACGAAGTTGGGGCAGTTCCCTCAAAACACCACCTCGTACACTGTAAGCTATAGGTTGCTATAGATTTAG
This sequence comes from Octomys mimax, assembly GCA_002564305.1. Taxonomy (NCBI): domain Eukaryota; kingdom Metazoa; phylum Chordata; class Mammalia; order Rodentia; family Octodontidae; genus Octomys; species Octomys mimax. The sequence continues at coordinate 27,001 of NDGM011226171.1, forward strand.
TCTAAATCCTCAAGTAGGCATTATCTTAGGAAATCAGCTACTTCATTTGTGAGAATAAGATTATGTACACATATCTATAATGTAATGAAAATAAAATAGTAAAGCTTAAAGGTAAGTGCGTAAACCATGGTTTTCATTTTACCTCCAGATGGTTTTGTAGGTATTATGTCAGATGAATTGTCAGATTATTCCTTTGGCCTTAGAACAATGGGTAAAAATGCAAAATACACAGTCAATTATTACAGTGCTCTCATAATATGAGCAGTTACCTTGATTAGTCATTCACCACCACATGTTCCACGGCTGCTTCCTAAAAGCATATATGTAATCAAACTGACATCAAATTTTGTTTAATAAGTACACCCTAATATAATTTTGTTTATATTAGTACACCCTAATATAAAAAAGTGTTCAAAATAATTCATTAACTCATAACTCAAAGATTACTTTTAATAGTTGGAATATTTTTTCAAGTTAGAATAATTCAAATTAGAGATTGATTTGTTATCTGTCTAAATATTGCTATCACTGAGTCACATGATTAAATACATGAAATTTTTGTAAATATGGTATCCTAGTTTGTGCTAGAGCTTGTGAATTTTTGCCACCTCTTATTACTTTCCACCCCAACAGTTAAATGCTTCATAAAACATATTTATATAAATCTCTGGTTAAGAAAGTTCTCTACAAGGGATAGGACTAACGTAATGGGGGCCACGAAGATAGCTCAGTAGAATAAGCACCTGCCTGGCAAGCACAGGGTCCTAAGTTCAATCTCTGGTACAGAAAAAAAAAATTAATATATATGTAAAACATTTGAAGTTCCACCTCAAACAACTGATATTCATCTTTCACAGAATTTGTATGAGAGTATTGATGTTTGGTTTCTACCTAACATCAATTTGAAAATCAAATTTTTATGTTTATGAATAATTTTTTGCCCCATATTCATTGTATTGTACCTTTTATACTTCCTAATTCTCTTATTCTTGGTTATTTAGGATACTCAAAGTCACTTTTGACATTCATTCTGCAACTTTAATATTGATATAGTTACATTTTTACCACACCTCTTTTTTATTCCTTATAATAGCTTCTGGAAAGTGAAATTATTGAGTTCAACAAAACAGCACTTTTTAAGTCTTTAAACATGTATTATTAAAATGCTTTAAAGCTGTGCTAATTTTCATTCTCCTCTGCAGTGCAGCATGGAATTCTTTCACAGCTCTTCTGCATCACTAAGTGATATCATGATGAGGGAACAAAAGAAAGCAGGATCTCAAGGACTAACTAATCAAGAGAGGGAAAGGAGAAGAGCTAGGAAATATGA
>NDGM011226179.1:3710-23793 GCA_002564305.1 Octomys mimax
TTTTTTTTTTTTTTTTTTTTTTTTTTTTTTTTTTTTTTTTTTTTTTTTTTTTTTTTTTTGGCTGATCCAGGGCTTGAACTCAGGACCTTGCGCTTGCCAGGGAACCACTTATTCCATTGAGTAATTTCCTCTGGCCCAGAATTTTCTATTTCTATTTTTTCTTCAATGCATGTATTTGCTTACATTTATGACATTTTTCTTACAATTCTGTACATCTAAAAGTATACTTATATGTGTATATTTTATTACTGTGTATCTTATATGATATTGTATCATATTATTGTGTATTATAACAACATGTGTGCACACATATATATTTAAATTATATATATATGTATCATGTATATAATATGTATATCTTACATATATTTTAGAGAAGAATGTCTTATAAAAATCTGGAAAACAATAATAGTTAGAGATTGAACTGGGTATTATGATTCCTAAAACATAAATCTTTGGAACATAACAGTAACTCAATAAAAATTTAATGTTTAAAAAATAATAAAAGCATAAAGAAATGTAATTAGCAATGCTCTCTTTAAACTCTTCTTAGAACATTTTTAACACTAATAATTATTTGTTTTATGTTTCTTTGGATAAACTGTACCCTCAAATCAAGGCTTATAGATTTCTCATTCATATATTTATAATGTAGAATGTTAGTTTGAAATACACACTTTTCCTAAATTTTTTCTACTTCTTTACATTTCATGCTGATCCTCTAGCTCTTGCCCCCTTTAATTTCTGATACCGAAATAATAAAAAAGCAAATATATGAACCAGCCATGAGAGGCAACAAGGCATCAGCAACCAACTTGTTAGTGGGAAATTCTGATATTTTCCTTTGTGAGGCGTTTCGAGTGCGTCGGTTGCTGTGTTCTTTGTGCATATCTCTCTTCTGTTTTGAAGTGGTGTTCCAAAGCATTCGCAAAATAATCAGCCCCTCTGAAATCATTTGGCTAGAATTAAACAGGTCCAAGTTCCAATTATATTAATGAAGCTACAAAGGCATCTGGTCATTTTGGAGTCCTACTAACACGTTCAGTTGTTGTTTGTTCAGCAGGCCGTCAGACACACTCCTCAATATCTTGAGACTACTCTTTTTTTTTTTTTTTCTTTTTCTTTTTAAGAATACAAAATAGTGATAGAAAAAACATTAGAAATGATACAAGATTTCACTAAACAAAGTAACAGGAATACAATAATGGTTGCTGTATTGCATGATACGATCTTTAAATTAGTTCTTCAGATTACCAGATATAAAAACATGTAAGATTCATTTAAAGAAAAACCAAAATGAAACAATAACAAAGAAGTTATAAGAAATTCAAAAGAGGAAAAAATATTCAAGTAAAAAATATTCTAAGCATTAATTGCTCCTTTCAAAAGACCAGCAGAAACCAATAATACAATCACCCAAACTATTCTGGATATAGACCTATATATTTTTCCCTTGTTTCATTTGTCCTTTTCTTCATCCAATTTTCCCTTCCCATTGAACAATTTCTTTCCCTTCACAGTACATGCTGTACCTTACATGCAACAGAACTTCTCCAAGATTAGTATTTGCATATGCATGGTTTTAGTAATTTACAGTGAAATTGAAATCTACATCTCTTTCTCCATTGGTGACTAAAATCCAGTCTGCTTTTCTATTTCTTGTGTGTGGAGAACAAAGAGTTGCATAGAGTGTGCAACGGCAAGGGCACAGTGGCAGAGGTTGTTAAGGTGGTAACATGTGCAGTGAGCAGACTCACACCACCAAAAGGCAAAGGATACAAGTGCCAAGGGTGGAGAGTGCAGGGGTTTAAAATGTTACACTGATGGTGTGGATTGGTAGGGAAAACTTGTCAGGGAAAAGAGATGACAAGAGCACAGCTTCAGCATCATTTGGTACCAAAGAGGAATAAGTTGCTTGATGGAATTGACAAATACCTTGCTTTAAATAAAAGGCCAGGGAGGCTCAGAAATAGGGCACCTATGAACATTTTCCTTGTCTCTTACATAACAAATGTCTAATTGGAGTGCATATTATTTCAAGTAGCAATTAGGATGCCACATTTCCTGGCCTCCAAGTTGGTAAATAGGCCAGATGACATTATACAGAATTATATGACAATCTTCAGCGTCTAGGGGTTGAATTTATTCCAGTGCCTCAAAAAGTATCCAAGCTAGGAGTCAGGTGAAACAGATGAGGGGTTTTCCACAGTGGTTCTGTGCAGCAAGAGTTATTTCACAGGAACCAAATAGGTCACCACTTAGACTTGTCTCTGACATAGTCATCCCCAAAGCAATCCCTAGTACAACTGAACTTCTTGGGATTCAGGTACCAGTTGTCTCTGACCTTTTGTGGGCAATGGTGCCACTCCCTTCCAACTTTTGGATCCATGCCTTTTGACCAAAATTCATCCTCTTAGACAGGAGCTGTGAGTTGTGGCACCAACTAAGTAGAAGTCCTGACCAGTCGTGGAATCATATAACATCATTTTATGCCTATCTGAGGAAGGGTAGTAAGGCTTTTCCCCAAGAGACTTCAGTGAAGTTCTGATGAACTTTTCCTGCATAACCATCTTTTGAGTGAACCTGGTCCTAGGTCCATATGTCATTTTGCTCAACCATTCTAGGTAACACCAGTGGAGTTTGCTTATATAGAGAGAGATAAAATAAAGGGTGAGGAGACCAGTAAGTGGCAGTCTAAGGACAAAACAGGATGAGGGCCTGGGGAGAGGCCAAGCAAAATTTTAGGCCCATCTGAGCAACTATTATCTTTGGGAAGATGGGACTGTAGCCCAGGAGGCAGCAACTTTAAAAGTTGAGTTTTTATACATTCTCTTCAGCCTTCCCGGTTCTTTCCTCCATGCCCAACTCCCTTATATTCCTGCTAATTTAGGGCACAAAAGGCTAGGTTTCCTGATAGATGATAGATCCACAGAAAAAAGCAAAATATGTGAAAAGTGGGTAAAATGATTTTTGATTTTTTTGAGGGGGGACAGCTCAGCCTGTGCTGAGGGCAGAACTGGAGCAGCATGTGGTGCTGGGGATTGAGTCCTGATCCCTGAGCTGGCCTAAGAAGCACTGCTGAGCTATCTTGGCAACAAACAATTCTGATCCTTTGGTTTGTGAGACTAAGGGCTGACGAAGCCAAGAGAGGGGTTGGCAAGAGCACATTCGAGGAAATCCTTTAAGCGGACGTAATCAGGACCCACAAGTGTGTATGCTTTCAGAGATTGTGTTCTCTGGGTAGTCTAGAGACTGGTTCTCTGCACTGTGGCTCAGTACTAGGACTCTCATAACAGAAACTGCTGGAGACCCTGGATGGGGCCTTATTTTGTGTCTTTTTGGTGAAAAACATTTTCAATCATATTGAAACTGGAGACAGAATGCAGTGCTAGGACTGGCCAGATAGCTCATTAGATTAAAGCACCTGCTTAGGCCAGCGCAGGAGCCAGAGTTTGAGCCCACTGAGACAGTGATTGAGACTGGATATGGTGGTGCACACTTATAATCCCAGCCCTTGGGAGGCTGAAAACAGGAGAATCACTATGAGTCTGATCTGTGTAGTGAGAGCCTGTAGACCCTGTACTACATATATTTTCTTGAAAAGAATTCAGCCCTGATCTAAAGAAATATGTAGTAATGCTACTATATATCCTGGAAGGTGCTCCTATAATGTGGCCCATTTCTGGTAAGAGACAGAAAATACATCTTGATCTTTGGTGATCTGTATTTAAGTACTCATTTTTCTAGGGCCTTGGAATAATCTAGCTACTGTAGGGGAATCCCCAAGCTACAAAAGTGCACAGAAAAAAGAGGTCACAGAGACATAAATTTGAATGATGCATGGAGGTTTTCTTGCCCCCTAAAAGCTTAAAATGCTCAATTCCAATGCGGAGTTATCCTTTTACAGGAGTTTCCAAGTGACAGACACTCTAGTAGCTTTTAGCTGTGTGATCCATTGTGTAGAGTAAGCATATAAAACATGAAAGAGAAGAAAGGAAATAAAATTACACCTAAAATTTCCCCAAAGGGCCCTTAGCACATAATGAGACTCACCAAGATGTTACCATGAATGATGGAGTCTGGGACAGTTCCCAGGACACCGTGCATGATGAAAAAAACATTGAATGTGGCCCACAATGCCAAGGAAATAACAACCCTGTTTCTTAAGGGAATAGTACTCTTTAGATGAGAAGAATCATACCAGAGAAAGAAACATGGTACCAGCACCAAAAAGATAGTATACAGTATCTTAAAGTATTGCACCAGTAGTAGAGCAGCTGCCATTCGTTCCTTCCACAGCATGCTTGACAAGGTGCTGAGTCACAATTGGTGTGCCAATTGCACATGGCATTACCAACAATTTACTCAGCTTGTGTGTATGAGATGCACTTTCCAGTGAAGAAAGGTTTTTGTAGGTCATCTAGAGAAAAGTGAGAGGGGGCATTGGCCTCCAGATTTGGAATTTCTTCACTTCTCAGGAAAGGTTTGGGCAGAGGAGACTTTATTTCCCATGTCTGTTAACCATGGATTAAGCTTTAGGCCAAGGGTGAGAACATTGATCCCTGGGCATTGCTCTGGCTCAGATGAGTAGATATGAGCGGTTCTTCAGTGTGTAGAGAGAGATACCCTTTAGCCCCTAATCATAGTATCTGTATTATCTCTGTCTCTCCAAGTACATCAAAACAGTTTGCTCATTATAACATTCCTTACCACTCTATGCTTGCTATGTTTTGGAGATTTATTATTCTAAAGGCACTGGTGGATGTAAATTAGTCCTCTCTGGGTTATGTTTTGAAATCTCTCTTTCCCAGTCATTTTCTATGTAGCCTCTAATTAGATTTTTTAATATACTTGTAGTTGAAAATGATTTTGTCATTGTTTTTTGTGGAAAATGTCATTTTTCTGATTTTTTTAAAACTAGTGTAAATATAGAAAGTTTATCCATTTCTAAAGAACTACTCAAAAGTTGATCTGGCCACTGGCTTTTGTACGCCCAGTGGTTAGAATTAATCTCACTCTTTCTACAGTTATATTTCACAGTATTTTCTCTAGGGCATCATCTTATATGGATATTTTTGGTAAATTATCTGGAAAATAACAGGAGTAATTGAAATACATAATGAAAGTTTAAGTTTAAAAAAATTATAGTAAAAGAGGCATTGTCATTAAAGCTCCTCACGTTGGACACCTGAATGCCATCATTCTTGCCACTTTCTGAAGCAGCTCTGGAAGACAGCTTTAGTGAATATCCTTAATAGCTGTTATAAAAGAAATACAACTATGCCAGGTTCCATCAGATCCAAAAGCAGGCTTGTGAAAATGTTAGGTTTTGTCTTTGTTTACCTTTTTCACTGCATTGTTATTATATGAATTCTGCCTCTTCATCAAAGTCAAAATGATCATGAATGGTAAACGCTCTCAGTCAGTTCAGGATACCAAAGCAGTCAGGAAAGTAAAAGTAAAGATGCTTACATAAGAGAGCTTTAAGAACTACTTCAGAAAGTGTCAAGAACATTCGGATAATTGTATCTGAAGAGAGAAGGAGTATTCTGATAGAGATTATTGGCCATATGTCTTGTACTTTCAGCTGCTTTTTTGGACAAGTCATTTTGTAAGGTATTTAAGACTGAGTTTGAATTGGTAACCTGGGAAGGATAAGTAGGGTAATATGGCCTAATAAATGAAGTAAAGTGTTTAATGCTTAGTTATGGATGGCAAGTGTGAATTTCACTGAAGAGGATGATGTGGTGAACAGTGATGATTAAAGTAGCGAAATGCTGGGATGAATGGGTAGGGCACATACAGTATGAGGGACAGAAAGACTTTGTCACTTCCTATTGTTGCTTTTGCTGCCTTCCACTGCCATGAACTGCTTCCGTCCTCCATGCTCCACCCTGTCTTGCAGCCAGCCAGTTTGGACTGAAAGTTCTACAAACTGTGAGCTAATTAAACCTTTCCTCCGTTAGGCCGGGGAGATGCCTCAGTGAGATGAGTGCCTCCCTGGCAAGCGCAAGGGCCTGAGTTTAATCCCTAGTTCTGAAAAAACAAAACAAAAAACAAACAAACAAAAAAAAACAAAAACAAAAAAAACCACTTTCCTTCCTTACCTTTGGACTTTGGGTATCTTGGCTCAGCAATGTGAGAGAAGTTAGCTAAGACACTTCTCTTGGCATATGTGCAAGACTGCGACTGCTACATCAGATTGGAAGACTTTAATATTTTGAGAAACCTCCATTTGGAGCATCCTTTCCAACAATAGTGTTAATCTTTTTCCATCAGCATTACTTTTTCTCATAGCTTCTATTATTTATTTATTTGTATTTTAGGAAGCTTCTACAGGGTGTTCGGGGTCTCACTACTAGATCGGACTCATAGTGATCCCCATGTTTACAGCCTTCCAAGAGCTGAGATTACGGGTGCGCACCACCACGCCATCTCAGTTGTCCTCTATTTGTTCAATTAAATTTTATCATAATTAGCTGAATGAAAGTTATAAAAGGTGGTCTTAATATTTAGCCTACTTAAAAAGACTTGGGTGACCCTATGAGGTATGAATATTTCTGTGTGAGCCTGGATATATTTAGCTTTAATAAGATTATTATTTCATAGAGGCATTTGGGGTTATGGGTCTATGCACTTCTTTTTCCTGTTCTCTAAATAGAAGCAAGAACAGTGATGATTTAGGCTTGTCTGAAGGGGTCTAGAACCCCGTGTTCCTGCCATGTGTTTGAAGATTACATCTCACTGCAGGTGTAGCGCTCTCTATACTTCACAGAGTGAGTGAGTTTGTTCTGGCTTTATCAATAACACCCCAGGCACTTGTCATTACAAAAGGGATCTCATACAATACATATTTTACGTGTCAATTTAGCTCATCTATAAGACCTACCTATTTAATACAACAGTAAATATTTCTGTGGAAGATTTTTAAAAATATTTGGTTAACCTTTATAATCAGTTGACTTTAAGTTTGTTACTTTTGATAAAGAATGTTCACCTCATCTACTCAGTCAGTGTTAGTAAAAATGAAACTGATGTTTTTCACAGAGAAATTCTGTCATAAAACTATAGTCTTCTTTCCTATTTGCAGCCTGGTTCAAGCCTGTTCTGCATATTTTATACTTGACTATTATTACATAAACCAATGCTTAAACACACGCTCTCACACACACGAAAATTGTTTTCTCTAGCCGATTTTGACTACACACAGCACATCAATTACAAAAAATGCAACAAAAAATGATGTAAACATGAACTATCTTAAATGTTAATGCACTCTGTTTGGGTATAAAAATGGTAAAATGTAAAAGTTAATGTTCTAATAATTAACAAATGCACACTAATATACTGTGACTACATAGTCTGCCCTTTAAAATAGTGCTTAGATTGATTTCATGTGATGCTTAAAACAAAAAATATGGCTTGCAAAAGCAGATGGAAAAGAGGTTACTTACCCACATAAACTATGAAAAATATTGGGGAACATCAAAAATAACTTTACTTAATTATCTGACTGCAGTATTCAGTCTGCTAAAAGTAACACAAAAGAATAAATACCAAGTGCATTACTTTCATTTATTTGTTATGAAGTAAGCTTTACAAATGAAGTCTAGTGTAAAACCAATAATTATATTCTTAAGTCATTGTGTCAACAATAAGGGCTGGCAACAAGATAGCTGAGCAGACTAAGTGCCTGCTTAGGCAAGCGCAAGACTGGGGTTCCATCCACATGCCACACTGGTACCACCTCCAAGTGCACTGAGCTGGCCACCAAGACCTGCAATCCCAGCACTGGGGAGGCTGAAAAAGGGAGGATTACTACAAGTCATAGCTGTGTAGTGAGAATCTGTACCAAACACATAAAAACTTACTAACAAATTAGTGTTCACAGTAGATCATTTGGTCAATTTAAATGATTTATCAGGACATATTCAGACAACCATTGTTTCCTGAAAATAACAGACAGAGAGATGGAGTGGAAGACAGAACAAGGAGACAGGATGAAATGGGAGAGGAGAAGGAGCTGGAAATAATTTAGGAGGAGAAGGAAGATATATGGGTGGAAAAACTATGTTTTCCTTCAATAAATAGGGAAACTACCTCCAACTTCTATTTGTTCAAGGAAACTGAACCATACATTTATCAAAGAATTGATATTTGCTGGAAATGGTGGTGCACACTTGTGATCCCAGAACTTGAGAGGCTGAGGCAGGAGAACTGCTGTCAGTTCAAGGCCAGTCTGGGTTACATCAGAAAGTTCAAGTTCAGCATGTACTACAATAGTGAGACTGTCTATAAAAAGGAAGAAGAAAGAAAGAAAGAAAGAAAGAAAGAAAGAAAGAAAGAAAACAACTGACATTTCCTTAATTATTTTTTCATAAGTGTATATTTATATTCTAAACTTCATATTGTAGTTCAAAAATGCTAGTGTACTGATATTACTCTTGACATACTCTTATCTTTTAATGCCTTTTTGTAAGTGACTAATTACTTTTGTATAAATAGTAAACCCCATGTGTTCTAGGATTAATCCTAAACGAGATAGGGAATGTATCAGAAGTCCTAGTTTCACTATAGGTTAGCTTGGAATAAATTATTGTGTGAAATTTGAATCAGGAATATTTTTGAAGAGCATTTGTTTCTAAATGCTGACTAATCTAATTTTATTGTTCAGTATAGTGATCCAAGCAATAATTTTTGGCTCTGCTAGATTTATTATTCTTTGGAATTTCTTCTATGAACCTCAACTTCCTTGAGTTATGTCTGACATTTTACCTACCAAATTCAACTCTTTCGTTAGGAAACTACATTGTATCTACATTGCCTAATTAATTGACTTCTGTTTATGTCTTGGGTGGATTCATCTTCTGGAAGTAATAATTGGTTAGTCGTTTTTCCATAAAATGTAGGAAACTAAACAGTGAACCAATTCTTCTCAATGCCATCTTTCTCTCATTTCTTGCCATTCCATATATCTGAGGTTTTAGCATGTTTGGAGACTAAACCAGAGCAAAAGATACCTTTTCAATTATTTTGGATTGTACAAAAACTTCAAATTGTAAGCATAATGGAAGATAGGCTGCAAGCTTAAAATTATATAGAGGACTAGGAAGATAGCTCAGTGTTCTAAGTGCCTTCCAGGCAGGCGCAAAGACTTGGCGTTTGTTCCCCAGTACCGCAGGCTGTGCTGCTGTGCTGGCTACCAAAACTGGGGGTGGTAGAACACACCTGTAATCTCAGCATTGGGGAAGCTGAAACAGGAGGATCACTAGGAGTCTGAGCTGTGTAGCAAGATCCTGTACCAAATAAATAAATAAATAAATAAATACATAAATATTTTTAAAACGCTATATAGAAAATTAATAATTGTAAATATCTGGACTTTCTTTCAAAATCAGGGGTTAATCTTGAACAGTAAGAAATATTCTCTTCAATTTAAATAAATGTGATAGATCCAGAGTCCTCACTTTGTAAATATCCTGAGCGCTTGCAAGAGGAGGGTAGGGATATGGTGTGACTGTTACACCTGCCTTAGGGTGGGTAGCCTGCTTACAATACAATATCTCCCCACTTTTGCTGTTGTTGATTTTGCTGGCTTTTGCCACCTTGAACTTTTGCCCCATGCCGTACCCCCTGCGTCAGATCCAGCTGAGTATGGACTGAAACCTGCACTGCTAGTATAAGGGATACGTACACAAGGAACATTTGATTGTCATGTGTACAGGCTGTTTTAGGTGTGATAATTGAAGTAAAAATTATTTTTTATAAAATCTAATGGTATTTTCATTATAATTCTCAAGAATTGGTTTGTGTTGTTCTTTTGTAGATTTTGTATAGCAAAAAAAGTTTATCTTCTAAATTTTGATGCTTTTTATAAACAATAAAAATTAAAAATTCAATACTTATATTTCCTGTGAAATATACATTATTTAATATAGTTATACTCACAAAATTCATCAATTGAAATATTCTAAACCATAAATATAGTGCCCATTATTATTAACCTTAATGCCACAATCTTATACTCCATTGAAAGCTAGGAAATCATTTGTCATTTTATATCAACATATATATATTGTGTGTTATACACTGATAATGTTTTCCGTAGCCTTCTACATCAACTTCTCCTCAACTGTCCACATTTTAGAATATTCTCACTTGAATATCAGGCTCAAACCATGTGTTGTCTAAATCACACTCCAGAACCTGAATGTGTTGTCAATTTTCTCCGTGTTCCCACTTCAACAAGGTCTGAGGTGGAGCAAACAAATTAGAAACCACTTTTTAAGGAAAGTTGAAAACTCTGAATGGTATGTCCAATAGCAACATACTTTAAATTCAGTGCTGATTTCAAGAGCCTCAAATAAAGACCACTACAGATGTTTTCCAGTGCTCTTGCCCTGAGTATACTTCCTGCGCTGCACAGCCATTTACCTTACAACTACTGCATTTGCACTGACACACTGAGAAGGAGAAGGAACTCAGTCCTACCATGAAGGTAACAGCAAGATGTGTAAATGAAAACATATCGAGGCTCACAATGCATTTTCAATGAGAAATTCAATCATAACACTAATTAATATTAAACAAAGCACAATTGAAATGTTTTATGTTGTTCCAGTAAAAATTGAATTGAAATATAAATATCCTACTATGATTTAAATTATTTAAAATGTATGCATTGCAGATTGAATATATGTACTTCTTGCTACTCTCACCCAAAGCCAACAATTGAAAGTGTCAATAAAGAAATAACAGGATACATATTTATAAGAAAAAAATGTAAAATGATAACACTAGCAGATAGATGACAATACTATTTTTAAAAGGAGAATATTTTTAAAACACGAAGTTACATAGTCATTGTGGCTTTTGTCTGGATGTTCTCCCTTAAAGCTTTATGTGCTCATTGCAGGTGGGCTTTTCAGAAGTGGCACAATCTAGGATCTGCAATTGGTTATTGCCTCATGCTAGGACTGGTGGAGGTGAGTGCTGCACCAGCCATAGCATTGTAGGCCGCTCAGTTAGATAGAAATACTACAGGTGAAAAAGAAAATAAAGAGAAATACTACAGACAGTCAGACAGGTCTAGGCCCTCAAAGGAGCCAATATGGCAAGATACCTTGTAACAGTGGGAGGGACAGGCTCTCTGCAGCGGGCCAGACCTCAGACAAAAGATCAAACAAATGCACCCACATAACTCCCTAAGGATAGCCATATTGATACCTATATTCTAAATAGGTATCAGTCAACTTGAAAAATAAAGGAAGGCATTAACCCAACATCCTACAGGAAAAGCCCCTGTTCTGTATTCACATTCACTTGCTATGGCACTCACTTTCCCATTTGATCACAATTTAGTCAATATTACCTAAATAATTATACCTGTACTCTTATGAGTTGACAATAATTTTGTCCCACCTCACACCTCCTTGCAAGTGCACATGTTTCCCACCTTCGACCTGCCTGGCCTCATGGTTTTTCTCTGTAAAAATCCCTAAAAAAGGCAAGTCTGTTGGAAACCCACTTGGGTACCCTCCTGTCCCTCTCTTGGACAGAAACTTTCTTTCCATTAATATATTCTGCTCTTGACCTCATTGTTCCTAAAATTTATTCTTCAATTTTAGAGAACATGAACTGGTCCCATGTACCTTTCAGGTCAAGAGTCTTTGTTCTCTATGTTTCTAGGAACTTCAAGCCAATTTTTTATAGACTAAAACCTCTAAAAACCATGAGACAAATAAATCTTTCCTCCTTTAATTTTGGGTGTCAGATACTTTGTAGTAGCAATGAGAGAATGGTAAATAAGACAATGGCAAATATAAAAACATCAATTAGGAGATCATCACACCAATCAATAGGATGTTGCATGCCCAATAATCTAAAAATAATGATAAATTGCAGACAGTATACATGCTTAAAAATAACAGCCCACCGAGTTAAAAGTAGAGCTAGTTCTACATTTTTATGAAAATATTTACTCTCCTATGTAATCTTCCATTTCATAGAACAGTAACAATATAAATGTTGAGTGAACTGAGTCTTGGTTAGAAGCACTGAATAATTTTGGACAGCAGTGCTAAGTAAGATTAAGGCAAGATTGCAAAATTCCTTTTCCCCCACTTGTTCCTGAAAAGAATTTTCAAGAAGTTTACTACAATTGTAACTGCAACAAAAATTTTGCATATATAATTGTAATATTTATAATGGGATAGAATACTTTTGTGGAAACTGATTTGTCTAAATTAAAACACTTGATCAAATAAAAATATAGTTGATGATGTGTAGCTTAATATTTAGCATTCAGCATATTCCAAATAAAAGATACTCACCAATTTAAGGTTGCTTTGTCTATGTTAAACTGAGGTAATCCTCTAAGGTTGTAATAAATTTAAGAAAAATCTGAAATGAATAAATAAAATAAGATAAAATAAAATAAAACAAAATGATTTTGAAAACAAGATAACAGATAATGGAGGGCTGGACAGACAGCTCAGTGGACTGAAGCACCTGCTTAGGCAGGCACAGCGGCCAGATTCGATCACCCATGTGCCGTTCCAGCCTAGTCCCCAGGGGCATGCTGAGACTGCAACTGAGACTGGGCGTGGTGTGCACCTGTAATCCCAGTGCTTGGAAGGCTAAAAATAGCAGGATCACTAAGAGTTGGATCTGTGTAGTGAGATCCTGTAGACCTTGTACTAAATACATAAAAAAGGACAATAGAAGTAAGAGAATACATCTTAAAACAATAATATCTTTGGAGGGAAATAATTGTGTCTGTAATGGAAGAGACAGTTTAATAGCAAAATAGCATTCAGAGGATAAGGAGGATCCTTTTGAAGTTAAAAATATAATGATGAAAAATATTGTCATTTTAATCAGCGTCCCATCATTGTACCAAAAAAATTTAAACTGGGCAAAGCAACCTAAAAAGAGAAAGATTTATTTTGGCTTATTTTTTTATTTGGCTCATTTCTTTATTTTGTTTCATAGCTGTGTAGTATGTAGGTGAGATGATCATGAGGGTGAGCAAATGAAGTTGTGGGGCCCACACCTCATGGCTATAAGGAAGCAGAAGGGAGCCTCACTGGACAGCAAGGGCTCCTACAAAGCCCACCGCTCAGAGTCCATTAGAGGATGAACAATTAACCCATCAAATAGAACAGAGCCTCCTGGTCTCATCTCTAAAATTTCACCTCAGAAACCCGCTGTTTTGGGAATCAAATCTTTCATAGAATCTGTGAGCACTGGAGGAGAGTTAAGACACAAACCATAACAATTTTCAAAAACTTCTGGCAAATAGTGCTGCTTGAAACATCCAGAAATGGAGAACAAAAGAGAAATTAGAAAATAAGAGGATATTTAAAGATAAAAGTATTCAAATAGATAAGCATACAAATAATGAGTTGTACGATTTAAATGAAAAGAATAATACAAACTTGAAATATCTATAGTAATATTGTATGTGTTTTGTAGTTTAATCCAAAAATATGATACTACTATGTAGAGATGTGGAGAAAACATAAAGATGTGCCAAATATATGACTAGCTAAAGATTTATATTCTCCTCTTATACATTAAAGTAGGTTACATTAAATATAAAAATAAAATGTAAAAAAATGAGAAGGAATAAATAGGTGCTTATTTTACCAATATTCACTCTTTTGAAAATTGAAAACTACTTACTGATATTGATGTTAAAATATTCTACAATGCAGTGAATGAATTGTAATGCTATTATCATAGAAATGCTTTCAAATACCAAAAGCTTTCATAATAATCACTCATTAGTCATAATTGCAAGTAATCATAAAACCCAAATCATTTAAATACGTTTCTTTATCCCAATTTAAAAGGTGTCAATTTTTCTAAGATTTCTGACTTAGTAATTCAATAATATTGTTAGTTCCTGGCTCTGTGTTATGTAAAAATGGCTTCGCTATAAGGGTGAGAACAGTTTGATAACAGCAATCAGAGGCATTACACCAAATCTAGCAAAATATAGGAGGCAGGAGAGACTGCCTTCATGTTTTTTCTCTTAGTAGGGAAGAATAATTTCTGAACATCATCCCAAACCATCTTATTTATTTGGTCACAAATCTCACATCTACAGGAAGTGCAAAGGATGTGGGGGTTGAAGAAAAAAAGGGACATGTGGTGTAAGTGATAGCAAGTGGCTTGTTTGTTGCAATGATTTGAACACATTTGAATGTGGTCTAAGTAAGCCTTTCACAGCATGAGAACATTTTTTAAAAAATACCTGGGTATGAACACATACGTTCAAGTAAAAAATAGTCATATAAGCAGAGAAATGCATGAAATTTATGTATAAAAATCAAATCAGTATTGGAGAAAGGGATAAAGACAAAACTTTTGTCCGAAGGAAAAATGTGTATATTATTGCTTATTGAGTTGAAAAGATTTTTAAATAAGCTACATAACAGTACTATGACATTGCTTTGCAGCAGTGAAATATATAATGCTTCACATTATTTTCCAGATGCAAACTAAAAGGAGGAGATGGCAGTGAATCCTTATTGAAGCAATTAAGTAGCCTTAGCCAGTAGCTCAACTGCATAGTGAGAAGAGTACTAGCATTATAAATATTCTCACAGTCTTTTTTACTTTTATTTTTTAAAGAGAATGACAAATAG
The DNA here is from genome assembly GCA_002564305.1 of Octomys mimax. NCBI lineage: Eukaryota > Metazoa > Chordata > Mammalia > Rodentia > Octodontidae > Octomys > Octomys mimax. The sequence continues at coordinate 18,365 of NDGM011226179.1, forward strand.
TAAAAATAGGGTCAGCTAGATAGCTCAGCAGACTAAAGTGCCTGAGTAGGCAGAGCATAGTGGCTGACATTCCATCCCCAGAGTGTAGTGCTGGCCCCGCCCCCTGGGGCAACGCTCAGATGGTGACTGAGACTGGGTGTGGGGCGTGGACCTGTAATCCCAGCACTTGGGAGGCTGAAAACAGGAGAATTGCTATGAGTCTGATCTGTGTAGTGTGACTCTGTAGGCCCTGTACTAAATACAAAAAAATAAAATAAGAAAAGTAAAAATAAAAAAGAAATAATACAGAATTTCACTAAACAAAATGTCAGGAATTCATCAATGGTTGTTATATGGCCTATTGTTGTCTTCTAATTAGTCATTCAGATTACCAGATATAAAGACATGAGATTGTATAAGACATTAAAGTGTAATATTTTTAATATATTCACTTTGGCCTCTCATATATATTTGTAAAATATTACACTATTATAACAAATGCAAGTGAGAGAACTGAGTTATATTAGAACAATGTTACTTATCTTATTCTACTAGAATGAGTGGCAACAGTATATTGTAATAGTTAAAGATACATATTTCAGATCTCTACAAAAGCAAATTAATAAAATACAGAGTTGCAATATTATCACAGAAATTAAATTGGTATCCATAAATATTGATTTTGTAAAAGGGAGTTGTCAGAGAGGTAGCAATAGAAGATACACAGAAGATTAGTTGAAAATAGATGTGACTCTAAATCTATAAAAAGATTAACTGTGAATGAATTAAATAATGCAATCAAAATCAGGGTACTAGACAAGACAAACATAAAATATCTCATGCTAGTACATGCTCTACACAACACAAACACTAAGAAAATTTCAGTTTTAAAATAAAAGGATGAAGCCAGGAATATAGGTCAGCATTAGAGCACCCGCTTAGCAAGTGCAAGGTCTTGAGTTCAATTCCTGATACACAGAAAAAACAGACAAAAAAAAAAAAATAAAGTGAAAGGATTAATAAAACAATAGACTATTTGAATCATAGATATTAGGAGATGGAGAATTGAATAATTTCATTAGACAAAATAGATTTTAAGATCTCAAAATATAACAAGGGGAAATGAATGACATGACGATAAAAGATTCAATTCAAAAGGAAAATATAACAGTTTTCACCATGTATGCAAGTGAAGGAAATGTCTAGGACACAAAAATATAAAAATGAACAAGATTAAAGGAAATGTATACAAATAAACAGTAACATTTGAGTAATAAAATAAATTACTGCAAATAATGGATAGATGGAAAATTAGTGAGAAGAAATCAATATTATTATTAATTTTAGCTATTTTTAAAATTTATTTATTTATTTGGTACAGGGTTTCCCTGTGCAGCTCAGACTCATAGTGATCCTCCTGTCTCAGCTTTCCCAGAGCTGTGATTATAGGCATATAATACCATGCCCGGTTTCCATGGCTGGCAAGGTGCAGGGAATGCCGGGATATGGTACTGGAGATCGAACCTGGGTCCTTGTGCTTGCCAGACAGGTGCTTGGATCACTGAGCTATCTCCCAGCTCTATAGCTATTTTTTATGAAACACTACAATAACAAGTAACTACACACTATCTTTTCCTTTTTTTTTTTTGGCAGAACCGGGGATTGAACTCAAATCCTTGTGCTTGCCAGACTTATTCTACTGAGCCATCTCCCCAGCCCTGCTACACACTATCTTTAAGCACATATGAGATTTCTCCATGGTAGAACATATGCTTCATTAAATATTGGTATAATTAAATTTGATGAAATGATCCAGTGGATATTTTCTAACAATGAATAAAAATAAATAATTAAAATTTAAGAAAATGTGTTAAATCTCAAGTGTACACAATATAATGGTAAGAAATGGATAATTTAAACCAGAAATTAGAGTCTATTTTAGGGTTAAACCCAAATGCAATGTATAATAATTCTAGGTTTCAACCACCTAGAAAGTGTGTTTTCAAGGCACTCTTTTAAGAAAACAAAGTAGTTATGCCTATATTAGAAAAAAAATCCACATTTGTAATGTAAATTTTTACTTATCAAGTAAAATAAATAACTAGACTCTAAGGAAACATAATTAAAGAATAATGACTACAGAAAATATAAAAAAAATAAAATAAGTATTAACAAAAGATGCCTTTTTAAAAATATGAACACAATTTGCAATTTATGGCTATTCTAATAAAGCATCAGAAAATATGAATTTAATTAATATGAATTTTATTACATATTAATGCCAGGCATAAATGAGGACATGCTATTACCAACTTCAAAGAAACTAAAAGCTTCATAAGGGAATGAGTGAACTCCACATCAACAAACTGAAAATTTTAGATAACTAGAAATATTCTTAAAATGACACAATTTTCTAAAGTCATTAAAATAGAATAGAGCTACAAACATATAAATATATTAAAAATTTAAAATCTTTATGCTTCCCTCTTGGCTCCAACCTCAAAAATATCAAATCTGGATAGATTCACTAGTTAATTTGCAAACAGGATAAAAGAAAAAATAATAGTCCTTCAAAAACTTTGCCAGAAAATAAAGAAGGCAAGAATACTTCTTCATTAATTCTATGAGAACAATATTACCCTGATACTAAAAGTAGACAAATACATGGAAATGAAAATTTCAATCAAGCATTTCTCATCTATGCAATGAAAAATTTTCTCCAAGTATTAGAAAACCAAATTTGGTAATAGGTGTGTGTGTATTTAACATACAAGGACAGAATGAACCAAATAGTGGAAAAATATATCATCTCAAGACATGAAGCAAAAGATTAGACAAAATCCCAAACTCCTTCATGATTACAAGATTCTCAACAAATCACAGATTGAAGTATGAAAATACTATATTTATATATATATACATATATGACATATATCATATATGATGTATTTACTTATATTGTTGGCTGTAGGTTTAGCTGTAGCTCACATAAATATTTGACATACATTACCTAGAACTAGCATTATACTTTATAGTAAATGACAACTTTCTCCCTATAATCAGGAGAAATAAAGTGTCCATTGTGCCTAGCCAGGAATAGGGGTGCAGACCTGTAATTGAAGCACTCAGGAGGCTAAACCAGGAGGATTGCTATTAGTTCAAAGTCATCTGGGGCTACATAGTGAGTTCAAGATCAGCCTGAATTACAGAGTAAGACCTTGCCTTAAGATAAGAAAAAAAATAAATAAAACATACTCTTACTAATTTTATTCTACACCGCACTAAATGATTTAAACAATACAAAAAAAAAAAAAGATATAAGAGGATCAGGAACTGGATCAAAGTGAAAATGGCCTTCATTTGAGATTGCAGGATTACATAATAGAGTACCAAAGAGTCATATAAAATCTATTCTAATCCATTTTGTAGTAGTAGAGATAGATGATAAATAGATATGTACTTAGATACATGGAAATATAGATAAGTAAACACAAAAATACATAGATACTGAGGAAGATCCACAGAGAGATTAATTAATTAGTTAATTAATTAATTTTTATAGCCTTGCAGACCCTATGTAGCCCAGGTAGACCTTGAACTCATAGAGCTTCTCCAGCCTCATCTTCCCCAGTGCTGTGACTACAGGCATGTACCATCATGGCCAAGCTATTATACCATGATTTTTAAAAAATTAATCTTTCATTTACTTATTTATTTGGAGCAGGGTATCACTACACATCTTGGATTGGTAGTGATCCTCCTGTCTCAGCCACCACAGCACTGGGATGACAGGCATGCACCACCATGCTAGGTTTTGGGGCCAACATGGCACACCCAGGGCTTTAGGGCCAGCATGGCATGAGGTACTGGGAATCAAAACCAGGTCCTTGCACTTTCCAGGGAGATGGTTAGATAGCTGAGCTACTTTTGCAGCCATCTCATGCTTTTTTTTCTGTAAAATATCAATGACTAAAGTGCTTTGTATAAATCATATCCAAAATAAGTAATTGTAATGATTTCTGTTCCCACAAGAAAAATAAAATCTGAAGCATGTTGACTGCATATGCTCCATGCTGTTTTTATAAATTACAGAAACAAATATCAGATGCACTGGTCTATGCCTGTGATCCCAGGACTTGGGAAGCAGGGTTAGATGAATTGTGGGGAGCATAAGATCAGAGTGAACTCAAGGCTAGCTTGAGCTCCACACGAGACCCTGCCTCAGAAAGGCAAGATAAATAAAAATAAATAATGAAAAATATAATGTTTGAATTGTCTGGAAAGCTCTTTCACTTGAAAAGCCATATCATTTTGTATAATTCACTCCATAAAATAGTTAAGAAATATAATAGATGAGCAGCAGAAGAAAAGATGCTAGGAATTTTTTGGAGATGATAAGAATTTCTAAAGATTGGCAAACTTGTTTCTCATTCTTCTAATCAAAATATTTTCTCACTGAAGATAGAAAAAGTAAGTAAAATAGAAAAATCACCAACTAGCTATTCAGTACATGATCTGCAGATTATCTTCATATTTGCTATTTTTAGATAATATCATCTATTACTTACGTGGATAAACTATTATAAATTTAAGCCTTCGTCCTGTTGTGTCAATTTTATTGAGTTAAAAAAATCATGAGCAGTCTACTGAGCCACACTTCGGAGTGTGCGTAGTTGCACACACAGGTGTAATCTTTACACACATACCCTGCCCTCTTTCTTTAACTTAGTGCACTGCTCTGTGTTGATCAAGGAGTTTGAAAAATGTGGAGATACATACAAGAGAGAACCATGAACATTGTAGCAGGCCCGGACTGGCAATTTTGGCCACAACTCAGAATGCCGTAATGTTCACAGGCACGTGGACGGCAAAGCCATGCTCAGATGGCTTCAGCTGAGAAGGCCCACTGTACTAGAAACTAGAAGAGTCCACATGTGCTACTCTGGCAAAAATGTGTTGACATTTTGACCATGTTCTGAAAATTTGCTGAAGTCTGAGATTAAGGCCAGTGAGTGAACTCATCTGATAGAAGAAGAGGCAGTACAACTCTCAAGATGTGGCATGGGTACTTTTGGCTGTTCCAGCCAGATTTATAGAGAGAATGAGGGGCTAAAAGCAGAGCCAAAAGTTTTGAAAGACTCTGGTCCAAAGGAATCATATGTAAAATTGGAGCAAAAGGAGGAGTGACTGATGAAGATATTATTACCATCAAGAAGAAAACAATGACCCTGTACATAGACGAAAAGAATAATGTTTTAAGGGCACCTCAGAAAGAAAAATCCCACATTTTCAGGCTCACACATTTCATGTGAAAAGCAGCTTCAGGGAGCCAGCTCAAAAAGGGCCTCTTTTGTAGCTGGGATTTGTAATGGAATAGATTTAATACAGGAAATACAAATTTAGAGGATTAGTGTCTTAGTTACTCTTCTCTCGTTGCTGGGACAAATACC
>NDGM011226180.1:3193-17148 GCA_002564305.1 Octomys mimax
AAGCTCTCTGTGGCAGAAATCCTGGGAACAAGAGTGGGGGGGGCCCTGGGCCACTGTGGAGCCTGCTGTGGCCAGTGCGACAGGGCACTCCTGGAAAGCTTACCTGCAGACAGGGACCCTGGGAGCAGCAGCAGAAAGCACAGCAGGGTGAGCCTGCAGCCCGGGAAAGCCATGGGGAGTCCGCTGTCCTGGCTGAGCATGTCTGACTGGGGCAGACGGGCAAAGGGCAAGAGGGGCGGGCTGAGCAGGGTGCAAGCATAGGACACTGGCTGAGAGCTGTGCCTGACCACTCAGAGGCCAGCCCCGGGGTCTAGCACCAGGCCTGACAGGCAGGAAGGAGGAGACTGTGTGGGTAAAGGGAGGGTTCTTTTCAGAAAAGGGCACATGGAGATGTGCTCAACACAGGCCCCCCACATGCCTGGCATTCAGTAGACAGGGAAGGGTTGGGAGACAGGCAGCAGCAGGACTCCACAGCCTGCAGGGACCAAGCACTGGCGGAGGTGGGTGGAGGCCCAGGGACACCTGGCTGCAGAGCTGGCACTGCAGAAGGTGTGGCTTCCTGGGATCCTACAGCAGACCTGTCCCAGCTGAGTTGGCAGCCACCATCCCCGTGCCATCCCTTCTCTCTGGCCTAGACACAGGTCAGGGTTTCTCCCCCCTGGCTGTCTGCACGTCCTGACAGCAGCTCTGTGCTCTGTGACACAGCCAGCCAGACAAGACCCTTCCTTCACAGAATCATTATGCTGTGCTTAGGCCTATATTTTTTAACTCCATGAAAATTCTGTTGGGGCCCAGAAGACAGCTCTGCAGCACAAGCACCTGCCTGGCAAGCACAAGGTCCAGAGTTCAATCCTTGATACTGCAAAAAACCAAAAACCAAAACTCCACTGGGATTTAAGCTAAATCACATCTAATTTACGGGAGAGCTGGAGGGGAGAAACGCGTTGGCTGATGTCTACTTGTTCCAGCTACGTATCCTGCCCCATTTATTTAGGCCCTCTTTTGGGACCGCTAGTATTCCGTAAGTTTGTCCAAAAAACATCGCTTATTTCAGTACTGATCACTTCAGTGCTGCTACCGTCTCAGTATTGAAAGCTGGCTGCTGCTAGGTGTGTTAGGGACTCTCTGGGGGCTGCTCCTGAGCCCTGCTCAGTTCCAACACCCCGTAAGCCCCCCTAGACCATGTGCTCCTTTTCTTTTCCCTCAGGAAAGTTGCTAGCAATCCCAATAAACAGTTTTGCGTGGTGCATCTCTGCATTCTGCACGCCTGGGAATAGTCCTAAGGATTGCAATACCTACGATTTTTGCTGTTAGGGTTTTGTCAGCTACACTTCATTAGGTTAGGAAAGTGTTCTGCCCCCCGCTAGACATTATCAATGACGGGTCAGTGAAAACTGAATTACTGTTTCTGATCTGCAGGACTGGCGATTCACTTCGGCTAGCTTGTTAGCGAATCATAGCAGCATTTCTGCTAGTGTGCCGCCCTCTCAACACTGGGAAAAAGGATTAAAATGTGCTTTTTCTTTTCTTTTTTGGTGGTGCTCGGGATTGATCAGAGGCCCTCACACATGGATCTAGCAGTGAGCTGCACCCCAGCCCATAGTACTTTTACATGAAGCATTCAGTTGGGCTTTTGGAACTTTTTGCATTTATCTTCATAAACATTTTTTTTCCCATGAGCTTTGGCAGTTTGGTGTGCTGAGGTTAAACTCGATGCTATGGCTCAAAACTAGGTCTCTCCCCAAAGCCTCCTGAGCTCCTAGGTGGGCCTTTGGAGGTGACCTGACCATGGTGCTTAGAGCTGGCTTGCTCTCGGGAGGTGGTGCTGGCTAGAAGTGGAGTGCGTTGGGGACTCGGCCAGGCAGGGCATCTCCTTCCCATGCCTCCCTTCTTCGGGCTGCTTTCCAGTGCCAGGCCTCTCTGCCATCCTTTTTCTGCCCTGGGGCCAGCAACAGTGGCCTGAAGCTGTGGCCAGGATGCACCTCCTCCCTTTAATGCGGGTGTTGGCACTGCGCCTTGGCCATGAGAAACCAATTGAGGCGGAGTCTGGTGCCAGAGAAGTGGTGTGGCAGCTGTGACGCTCCGGGCCGTGTGGCTTGAAGCCCTGGAATGCCCTTCTCTAATGGAATGCCTGCCTCTGACAAAACTAAACACAAAAGGGGACACAAAGGAAAGACCATCTTGTATCTGTAGATGCAAAATAGTTAGGACAGATGCACAGCTACTTTCTCTTAATTCAATGAGAAGAAAGAGGTGCACTAATAGTGTTTGGACAGGATGTCATGTCTGCATCTGGTACTGTGAATAACCACTACGAAGACGACAGTATGCACTGTAGTAATTATTGAAACTGTCCTATTAATTGGTTTTGAAACTGTCTCATTGTTTCTCAACAAATAAAATTAATTAAAAAATTATTAAATATAAAACTATTAAAACTGTAGGAAAAGATCTTTGAAAGCACCCCTCATCATAGAAGACCATTAGTATGCTTTACACTGGACATACGGCTACCAAGAAGCAGGCGCCTGGTAAATATGTACTAATAATTATTAAAAAAATATTAGCTCCAGAATTGTTCAGTTGTTTTGCTGAAGAAACTGATTATACCAAAATACAATATGATTTATAAATAGATATTTATCTGGGTACTTACAGTGAAATTGTGGACATTGTAGAAAGTGTGGCAGGTTTCAATTGCCTACATAATTTACTACTTGATGTTACGCATAATCTGTATTTGAAATACTTTGTGTAATTGACTTGATTTCTCCTGAGCATCATAGTTTCATTCTTTTCTATGCTTTATGGCAATAACAGATGATTCCCCTGGCTTGGTCCACTTCACTGTCCAACATAGCAAAACATTTCTTATATATTCATTTCAAGGTAGAAAAGAAGGGCACTGCTGTTACAGCAGACTTGAGAGACTCATTGTTTTTAGCTCTTCCACAGAGAAAAATCTGTTTTACAATCTTGAATTCTGTAACTACTTTATTTGATATTTTGAAAGAACACATTTTTGGGGCTTGTACTCTTGCCATTTACTTCAGAGGGGGCTTGCATGTACAAAGGACGTTCATGAAGGGAAAGTCTTTGTAAAAAAAAAAAATGGCTATTCCACTAAGAAGAAAAAAAGACCAGAATTTGGATAGAAATGTAGGTGAGAAAGACCAAGATTGGGAGATCTCCACTGGGGGAGAGCAAGGAGTACTTTGCCAGCTGGACTCCGGGCCATGTATATTGTTCTCTGGCAGAAAACTTGTCTACATTTTGCTCATGTCTTCAGACTGTGTAAGAGATTGAGATTAAGGGTGGCAGACTAATTAATTTGATTGAAAAAATTTCAAGATGGTCCTGTGTTGTGGCATATACACTGGCAGCTTTTAGCTATATCCACCATGAAAAGCAAGACCAAAAAGCAGAGCAAACTAATTTTAAAAATTTTGCTGGAAGCCAGAAAGGAAGTACCCATAATGTTAGGGCTTACGAAGTTTTGGCCCAGGATAGGTTGACTGCTGAAACAATTAGTATTAAAAAGAAGCCAAGTACTTGGGATTAAGACAGTAGGAAAGATGAGTATATATGAGGAACCAGCAAAACCTCATCTTTCCCAGGCAGCAAGAACACAAAAGTGAAAGACTGTTTTGCCACCCCCCTGAGCACCCTACTCAGAATGGACTGCCTAATGAATTGGTTCCTCTGAAGTCAGAGTACTCAGCTATTCAAGCACTAGAGGCCTCTCCAGCCATGACACAAGGGGCCCACTACTGCTGAAGCTGTTTACAGACCTTCGTGTCATTCATGTGGTGCTGGTTTCGCAGGCATGCGGAGTGCAAGGGTTGTGAGGTGAGAGAAACTTTTACCCAGACTTCAGGAACAGGCCTGGGAGGCCAGGACATGTGTTCCTAAGAGGGCAGTGTGTAAAACTGTGAATGAAGCTGGAAGCGCAGTGGAGACCCCAGGAAGTCAGAGACATGAGGAATCAGGGTGCTGGTGGAGGAAAGCCACCAGCAGGGAGCAAACCCACCTGGAGAGAGAAGCCGCCAGCGCTACAACTGCAATATAATAGGCATGAGGCCAACTGAGCCCTCTGTAGCTGATGTCTGCCCAAGATATTGAACGCATAGGTACACTGTTTAATGTTTGCCCTGATAGGTTTTGTTTTTGTTTTTGTTCCACTGGTTTCCATCCCCCTTTTTCTCCCATTTAGAAAGTTTACAAGGGTAAAAAGCTATGAGTTTTTTTGGAATCTTGTAAGAGACTTTGGACTTTTCAGTACTTCTAAAACTGCTAAGACTTTGGAGACCCTAAGAGATAGACTAACTGCATTCTGAGTAAGGAGATGTGCGCACATCTTCCAGAGGCTGTGGACCGAGGCTGACTTACGTCCAGATGTCCTCAAAGGCCGCATGCATGCATAGGTGGGCCTTGGGAAGGTGGGTGGGTCATGGGGGCTCACAGCTGACTTGCCTTTAGCAAGGAGTCCGGCTGGAAGAGGCGGTGCTTGGGCTTGTGTGGCCCAGAGGGGTGTATCTGCCTGGCTCCTCCCTCCTCCCTGCTTCCTAACCATCACAGTGCAAGGAGCGCTCCTAAGCTGGGGCCTGGCCATGGTGTTTACGCCGGGCAGCCAGCCAGCAATGGACTGCAACTTCAGCCACAGTAAGTCTCTTGGCAGATCGTGGGTGTGACGAGGGCACCCACGTCGTGGGTGTGACGTGGGTGTGACGAGCAAAGCACTCCCCTCCGCAGCGGCCGAGCTGCTTCTCGCCTGTGCAGTCTCTGGGTTAGGTGGTGGTGGTATCTTTATGCTCCTTCCAATAATGCTGCCTGGTATATTTGGGACAAATTATTGTACTGTGATTTAATTCCTTATTAATAAGGAATTATTGGGGAATAATTAATAAGGAATTATTGGGGAATAATTATTAGGGAATAATTCCCCAATAATTACTGGGGAATTATTGGGTTATTCATTTGTTGACCCAAGTATCTTATTTGTTTTAGATCAATTTTGACAATTTGACTTTTTAAAAAAATATTTCCTATTTGGTTTATTTCCCAAGGATTTCTCACTTAGAATTTTTATATGTTGTGAAGTTTCTCATTTTTATCTAAGTTGGCCAATTTTACCAGATCTTATAAGGAAGAAGGTTTTGTTTTTGACTTTGTTTTTACTTTCAATTTTAGTAATTCCTTTATACTTTGAGTTTTACTGGTTTTTCTTCTTAGCTTCCTTAGGTGAGAATCTAACTAATGTGATCCTGTAAAACTTAGACAAAGTCAGCTGTAAATGTGACTCTCAGCCACGTGGCAGCTGCAGGTGTCATGTGGCCTCTGGTGGACATCTGTCCAGCTCCAGGAGCAGAACCCCACTAGCACTGCCACCCTCACCCAGGATGCTTCTAGATTCCCAAATACCTTTTCATCATTTTGTCAACATTTTGTGTATGTTTCATGTGTACTAGAAAATGGTACATTGTTTTCTACTTTTAAGGACAAATGTACCAGTTTCCGTAGGAAATGAAAACATCTTGCCCCGACTGCTGAAGCTGGCCTTCTGTGTTGCGAACCTTTTTATTGGTTGCTTACAAGTTTGTGGTTGTTGTGACCTTCTTGCCCTCTAACTACGTTAAGTGCCATTATGTTGTTGGTATTTCTGGGCCTCCTTTGCTTGACTGGTGTTTGTCCAGTCCTTTTGCCTTCTTTCATTTCTATCCTTTGTCTAGTTTTGTTTCAGGGTCTCCTCTGGCAGGTGTGTGCTGACCATTTTGGTGCCCGTCTCATGGGTCAGCTCACTGCATGGCTTCACGTATCAGTCACCCTGCCATGGCCAGGCAGGTCTGTATCCCTTTCCTCATTACATCTGAGTTGTTCCCTTCCTCCATCCTTTTTGTCTTCTCCCAGATTAAAAAACCTGCTTTTCTTCTCCAACTTTCTGGTCAGAAGTTATCAAGTGAATTATTCTGCAATGGTTCCCCTACACACTGTATTTCTGACATGTATAACTTTGTATTTGTTGATCATTCCCACCATCCGATACAATTACAGCGTGTGAGGTGCTTGCTGGCCGTGCCTTCCCCAGCCCCCGCCCCCGTCTCCATCCTGGTTTAGTTTGTCCAGACGCTCCCCATTGAATGACCCGAGTAACGACTGTTTGGGCTTATGACTGAGCTGCGCCCTTCGGGTGGACAACTCGTGCTTGGACTTGCGACCCGTCTTCTTATGTGTGGTCTGCACAGTGTGTTTTCCGAGTCTTTCTGGATGCCTTGTCTATATACTGCTGTGGTTTCTGCTGACTGTACGGCACGGCACGTGAACTGTCACGTGCAAGTCACTGTCCATGCGGCACTGCCTCTGAGAGCTCTGCAGGCGAAAACGAAGCTGTCCAGTTGGGGTTTCCTTGGACGCTTTCTTTGTTCAGAATATTGTAATGCAGACGCTATACAGAGCTCCTCGTTTAGCGATCAGTTTTTCTAACAACTTAGGTACTGGAAGGGAACGGGGTCCTCACTGGGGACTGGCTGTACTCCCTGTAGCAGGCATGGAGACTATGGGAGTGCAGCGCCAGAGCCCGGCTGTTAGGGAGGCAGACAGCAGGAGGCTGACATTTATTCAAACTTCATCCATACAGTAAAGACCTTTGATTTTTAAATCCCATTTACATCAGCAGTAAAAAAAAAAAAAAAAAGTAACAGTGAATGAAACGTGACATTTAAAGTGCCTTTATGAGGAAGAGACAGACCACAGGAGGGCAGACTCTTGCTGAGATGGAAGAGCTCTGCCTGAGCAACGGCAGGGACAACCACGTTCCACATCACTTTCCAAATCTGTGTCCACTGGAAGAAGCCACTGAGAGTCCAAGCATCTTCTGTTGGCTGAGATTCTCTGGGTCTGCCAGCCCTGGCTTTGCACCATGGAAGGCAGGGTGCGAGGCCTGGACCGCCAGTGGGCAGCGCCGCAGGGGGAGGGCACAGGGAGAAGGCCGTAAAGTGACACTGCTCAGCAGCTTGAGACATAAATACATCCTTTACATCTGATCACACGTACACACGTGGACATATACACACACATACAAGCGGTCTGCCCCGCTGGGCACTGAAAGTGGTTCAAAGGAAGAGAGTCAGCTTCGGAGACACACAGAAAAGGAGGCAAGGGGAAGAGCTTCACCCTAGTTCCTCTGTGGCTTGGACAAAGGAAACGCCCCTCCCACGCCCAGGTCTGCCCTGGCACCTCCGGCCAGCACCCAGCACGCGGACTTCCTGCAAGGAGGAGGCAGGGGCACAGGTGGGCGCGGAGGTCCTGCCCGACCCTGGGAGGGCAGGCAGGGATGCAGGAGCACTCGTGTCCCGGTGCAGCTGACGGCGTCGGCCACAGAGACCCTGCAGAAACCGCATCTTAACATTTTTCTTTAAAAATATCCTAACTCAATGAAGCTCTTTTTAAAAATTGATAATTTCCCCCTTTTTTGTAGAAAAGAAGGTTAATATTTTAAATTAGAGCTTAAGTTTTCCTATGAAAATGAAACATATGCAGGCGGAAGGACCTCGTTGGTCTCTCGCTGCCTTTGAGTCTAGAGCTGCCACCCAACTTTCCCAGGTGTCACGTCCTGTCACCTGCGGCAGGAGCACCTTGGGAGTGCAGAATGAAAGGCCCCCAAAACCATTTAGTGGTATAAACAACATGCTTTGATGTAAGCCCCAGTAACAAAAAATAGTTTTATATCAAATACAGTATCAAATTGTCATTTCATGTAAACACAGTGATTCTTGGTAAAGATCTGAGGCCAAAGTACCACCAAAAATGGCCATGGGATTATCCCTATTTAAAAAAATCAAAGCCTTATAAAAGACGACAGTCCCAAGCCACTCCACAGGCCTGGTAGTGAGGCCAGACCTGTGCCTGTGGAAGCTGGCCCGAGAGGTCAGGTGCAGGGTGGCTGCTTGGCCGGGCCCTGTGTACTGAGGCTTCTCCGCAGACAGCTGGGTGGGCGACAAGGGCTGTGAGTCCCACTGTGGCCACAGCTGATGGGGCCTCCCTTGCTGGATCCTGCAGCGCCGCCTCTCCTCAAACTAAGCAACCCAAGCAAAAGAAAACCCAGAGACGTATGCTGGCCCACAGGCCTTGGCGTCCTGCCAGGCCCGGCCCTGTGCCTGGAGGTCACTATGCCTGGAGGTCGAAGGGCATGGGGCAGCCCTCACTGCAGCTCGAGGAGTTGCTCAGCACGGCGGACCCTGGGCTTGACTCTGCGGAAGCAGGTGGAGACACGGCTGGGCCCGGCTCTTTGCTCCCATACCCGGCGCCCTGTCTTCTGTGGGCTGAGGGCCGAGGGCCGAGGGCAGGGCGCAGGCAGGGTCAGCGCACAGCGCGGGGCTTACCTGAGCTGCTCAGACACTGGGCTGAGCTGGACTTGCCCAGGAGCACCCACAGGCTGCTGGCCGGCACCCAGCCCTCCTTGCTGCTGGTCAGGTCCCGAATGTACCTGTGAGGGATCGGCAGCTGAAGCAGGCAGAGCACACTGTGGCACCGTGCAAGCGTGCGGGACAGAGTGTGGTGTGCAGAGGCCTGGGAGGGGACTGTGATGTGTGCCTCAGGTGTGAGCTTGTAACAAGGCGTGTGTGGGAGTGTCTGAGCACCTTGGGCGTGTGGGAGGCAGGAATGTGTGCATGTGTGAGGTGTGAACACGGCTGTGGTGGGTGGGCACCTGTGTGCTCTTACCAGAGCCCCTCGGCGCCCTCCTCCACCACCTCAACCACGTCTCCACTCCTCACGTTGAGGGTGTTGGTCTCCCCCTTCTCCTCGTCCATCACAACTGTGTATTTGCCAGGGACCTAGCCAGGGTGCAGGACAAAGGCAGGGTCAGCTGGTCAGCGTGGCTGTCCCTCAGCACCGAGGCAGGCTGCCTGCTCCCACACCCTGAGCACTGGCCTCAGAGCCATGAAAATGTCCACACAGCTGGGCTTGAGACTACAGTGAGGCCGTGTGCGGGAACGCAGTGAGATCACTGCTGGCACTAGGAAGCCCTCCTCTGACTTAGAGCCCATGACTGCTACAAAATAAGCCAGACAGCAACATGACCAACTGCAGCACTGCTGTGTCCCCAAGGAGCCCCGCCCCGGGCTCTCTGGTTTCCAGCCTGGCCTAGCCCCTCTGCATGTGCCCCTCCTGCACCGTTCCCTATTGCAGGTGTAGTTTAGTGGCTGCATGGCTGGGATGGTGCCAGGCCCCTTCCACACTGGCCTCTTCCTCGTGGTCTGCTCTCCTGGTGGCTGGCCACGCTGACCTAGCGAGCTACGACCGACTGCTCCTTTGTGCCTGCCTCCCTGTGAGAGGATACTGTGCCTGTGTTGCTCTGCCTCGGCGCCAGCGCCGGGGCAGGGCCTGGCCGTGGACACTGGCCACACAGGCACTCCAGCCTCACAGTGCGGCCGTGGGAACACAGCTAAGGGGCCAGGGTGGCCCTTTGGTGGGTGACTTGCATGGATCCCAGCCCAGGGCAGCTGGGACGCTCCTGCCTCTGCTGCCCCTGCCCACCAGCCTCCACCTCCCCTGCCACGCTATCCTTACGAGCAGGCCTTGTTTCTGGTCCCGGAGCCTGGTGCTCACAGCAGGCCTCAACAGAGGGTGCGGAAACTGTGTCAGTGTGACCCTCACTCAGTGGCTCTCCCAGGCAAAGGGCTTCTGCACACTCCAGGACAGAAGGGAGACCTTGCTTGCATGTAAAATGCACTACAGAAGGGCCTTTCAGCTCCTTAAGAGGCAAGGTGGAGATGTATGGCGCAGCCCAGCATGTGAGCACTTCCTGCTGGGATGGGGCCAGGGGTAGGGCCCAGCCCTGGGAACCTGCTGGGCCCTAACCAACACCGCCCACAGACCAGCACCCATTTGCTCGGAGGCCCAGGCCAAGGGGACTTCTGGGACGTCCCCTCCCAGGGGCAGTGCCCCAGTCACCCAGGTGGAGCACAGTTACCAGCTTCTTGGGGCCCACTCCGCCATCTTCCTCGGCGTCAGATGAGTTGATGGGCTCCTCTGCGCTGGACCAGCCACCATCGTCCTCGGGAGCCTCCAGGGACTGGGATGTTTTGCTCCAGCCTGGCAGAGGGACACGTGCCAGTGAGGGACCCCCAGGGACAGGACAGGCTCGCCAGGCCCCAGGTCCCAGACCGAGCCTAAGCTGCAGTGTGGCCCCGTCCTCGCCAAGTCTTCCATCCCAGCACTCTGTATCCTTCCAAGATGCCAGTGCACAGTTCTGCCCCAACTGGGTGATCTTGGGGAGGCAGGGGCCCAGAGTCCCCGCTTCCACCCTATCAGTCTCCGGGACAGTGAGCACCAGGCCTGCCTGGAGAGCTGGACCCCATCCAGCCCAGCGCTGTCCCCACGGTGCCACGGTCTAGTCTGTGCCCTGCAGCACACACCACAAAGGGAAGGTGCTTTCCATGAATGCTGTGCTGCCAGCACTGACCAGGTTAGCAAAATCAGCCAAGTGGGTCCTAGCTGGCAAGCCCAGGGCAGCCCAGCACAGGTACTAAGCTGCAACTGAGAGAGAAGCCCAACCAGCAGGCTGGCCCAGGGGACCCATAGCCCTGCTTGCCACGTGGCCTGCAGAGAGCCATATAGGTAGGAAACCTCAGGGCCCTTGTTTTGGGGAGATGACAGGTGTCGTGACCATGAGGGCTGTGGCCACGAGGCCCGTGTGTGCGAACTAGTGGCTGATGCAGCCCTGTGTGGGCAGGATGAGCTGGCTCAGCTCCGCTGTCCACCCTGAGACTACACAGCCCACAGGGATGGTGGCCACACACACGCTGACTGCATGGGTTCATCGTCCCTGCAGTACAACACCCTGAGACAGGGGACACAGGCTCCTGTCCACCCAGACTGACACAGGGGGCAGCGGAGACGTGTCATCAGAGAGTGTTCTCTCTGCTCACCGTGGGGCAGCAGGCACCTGCCCAGAGGAAGCTGAGCACTGGGGCAAGGCAGAGAAATGTGGACTTGGCCAGTTGCCAGGTCAGCCCCACCGGGCCAGGCTGTGCCCTACAATTCCACAGGACTGCATGTGGGGATGGCTCAGGGCCAGGGCATGAGGAGAAGGCACTGAGGTGCAGAGCAGACCCTTCTGGGCAGCTGCCCTGGGGAGCCAACCTTGCCCAGCACTTGGTCAGGGAGGCACAGGCTGGGAGCACAAGGCAACACCTGGCCTTGGGTCCGTGTGCCGACAGGGTGGCAGGAGGGCAGCGGGAGCTCAGGTTCTGGAGGGGTGTGATGCACAAAGTCCTGGAGCTGTCAGAGTGGTGGCCTCCAGCCCTGGGCTGGGGCATGGTCAGCTCGTGCCAGTGTCCTGTGCAAACTCTACAGCGCACATGTGTTGGCACTGTGCAGCCCACCCTGGTCCTTGCTTCTCACCACAGCCTTGGGATGTGGGCAGCTGGTGGCCCCCAGGGCCTCCCCATGCAGGGTGCGTGGTCTGGCCCTATAGCTGTGTCCCCCAAGAGGCCTGGGCCAGCTGCTGATGCAGCAAATATGCTGGTCCTGTGTGGGGCCTGCACCACCTGCAGCCACAAGGGCCCTGCTCCTGGCCCGAGGCCCTGTGTGCATCCCAACTAGGTGACCTCCTGGCCGGCAATGGAAGCTGGGCCACACTACCTCGCAGACCAAAGGGAGTCGGGTCGCTCTTTACTTCATGCCGCTTAGCTTTTTTGTCAGGACTGGTAGGAGAGGCTGCAGGAGGAGGAAAGGCAGAAGCGTCACAGAAGAGAGGAGAGGACTGAGCAGGAGAGGCAGAGAGACGCTGTGGCGCTTGGGTGAGATGGTCGCGGGGTCGCTGGGGATCAGAGAGGCCATGGGTGGGGACTGCAGATGGACGGTGGTGCTGGCCAGGGGTCATCCTCTCGGGGGTCACCCTGGATGCTTCCTGCTGTGTTAGCAAGGGCAGAGATGGCACCATACCTTGTTTCTTTCAAGAGGCCAATTTAAAGTGTTTCATAAACTGGGAAAAGAAAATCCCAGTTCTCGGGCCAAGGTCCACCATGGAAGAAGCAGGGGAGGAGCCCTGAGGACCTGCCCTCCAGTGCTGGCTCCAGGCCTTGGCCACCAGGAGCAGCCCAGGTGACACGCCGGTGCCATCTAAGCCACAGGGCTCCCTCAGCCAGCCTCTCACCAGCAGACACCAGGCAGAGTATGAGGGTCCAGAGAAAGGAACAGAGATAAGCATGGAAGGTGGAGGCAGGAGCAGACAGAAAAGCAACCGCAGCGTGGTTTCTACGCAGGCCCTGCGCTCACGGCAGCCATCACAGGAGTCCCTAAAGGATGACCACGGTGTCCTGCGACTTGGTCAGCAAGAGAATGTGGTGGGAGATGGCTGGAGGCTGCACAGGAGGATGGACAGTGGTCAGCACGGACGGCCCACAGCCTTGCACTGTGCGCTTTACCTTTCTGCCCTTTGAGGTTGGCAAAGCCCTGCAGGGTGAAGCGCTTTCTGGACAGCGCTGAGCTCTCAGAGGCAGAGCTAGAGACCGAGTCATCTAGGAGGGAGACAGAGACAGAGCCTGTCGGCCCCCGCCCCGGGCACGGGCACTGCAGAGCAGGCAGTGAGTGCAGGCTCAGCGTCTGGGAGGGGACGGGCTCGGCTCTCAGTACTGCAGTCACAGCTGCACCCACCTTTGCCCTTCTCAGGGGGTTTGGACAGGGAGGCGCTCACGTATCCCTCCAGGTTCAGGGAGTCAGTCTTCCTCTCCTCCAGCTTTTTGATGTTTCTCGTGTTCCCTCTTGAGGGACTGGTGACATCAGGTGTGACAGAAAACCAACAGCACAAGGCCGATTGGCTTTTCATCCCTGAAGCAGCCCTGTGCTCCCCCCTGGGGACACTTTGCGTCAAGGCGAAGGGCTGAGAGAGACAGGAAGCCACCTTCCCAGCGGCAGGAGCACAGCTCTGGGCACACTGCTCCTTAAAGCAGCTGCTCCGTGCTTCAGTGCTCAGGCCCCATGCCCTTCCACAAGTGGTAAAGAAAATGGAGTTAACAACCACGTGCTGTAAAGAAGACAGTGTGAGTCATGCACAGAACAATGGGCCATAGTAGTAAATGACATAACTCAGACACAGAAGCGTAAGTGTCACGCAAAACCCCATGATAGAGATAAAGAACAAGACAAAAGATGCCAGGAAACAGGAAGACAGATCTTTTACGAACAGGAAGAGGGCCTAGGGAGGGAGGGAGGAATAGCAGAAGGGAGGCAGGCGAGGAGAGAAGTACAGAGCTGTGTTGTGCCCATGTAGCAGTGACCCACGGGGGGTACACACTCCACATGGCACGTGGGCTGATACCATAAAAACTCAAGGAAACAGGAGAATGAAGTGAGAGGAATAATCAAAAGAATAATGAAGAGAAGACAGGAGGCCCCAATGGGGACTGCATTTGGACTGAGCCCATGGGTGCTGGCCACAGAGCCCAGCACCAGCCCCTGCCACCCCTAAGCTGGTGGCCGCCTGTCCTCAGGATTGCGCAGTGTGTGCCACCCCCATGCCTCTCTGCCCACCCCATCTGGGGCTCTTCCCGTGTTAGCAGGAATGGTCCATGGACCTTGGGGTGGTGCTGAGGATCTGTGAGTCCCACGGTGACAGGCAAGGGGCACAGGGAGAACTCAGGCAGCACTGGCAGCCCTGTGCCAGCAGAGCCCGGCACATGCACAGCCCATGGGTCCCAGATGTGGCTCACCTGGAGCTGGCCGGCGAGGGAAGCGGAAGGCTGTGTGAGTGCTCCAGGGCCCGATGCTGGCTGGCCTCTGCAACAGAAGTGGCGGGACCATTACAGAGCCACCCAGCACTACACCTCTAGCCAGGGTTCTCTGGAGCGTGCCCCAGGGTGCACGGCACCCTCACTTACCCCGGCAGGCTTGCAGCTGGCTGGTCAGCACCTTCCGGATCTCACTCACCCATGCAGCTTTGATTTCAGGGGTCG
>NDGM011226185.1:0-16294 GCA_002564305.1 Octomys mimax
TTTTGCAGGGTATATCAGTCTGGATTGGAATTTGTTTTCTTGCAAGACTTGAAGTACTTTGCTACATGCTGTTCTTGCCTTGATGGTTTGTGAAGAGAAATCTCCCTTTAAATGTGATCTGTTTCTTTTCTCTGTTTCTTTTAGTATTCTATTCCTGTGCTAAATTTCTGGGATCTTGATTATTATATGTCTGGGTGTGGTTTTAATTGGATTGATGTTATTTGGAGTTCTATATGCTTGGGTTACCTGAATGTCAGATTCTTTCCCCATATTTGGGAAGTTTTCTGCTATTACCTCTGTCCATATTTTTTCCATATCATTTGTATTGACTCCTTCTTTCTCATTGATGCCTACTAGTCTCACGTTGTTCATCTTTGCATCATCTTGCAGGTGTTGAATTATTTTTTCCTGCATCCTACTTTTTAAAGAGATCTTTTCTTACCTTTTCACTAGCTGCAATGGTGTCTTCAAGGTCTGAAAGTCTAGCTTCACTTTCATTCAAAAGGTTTTGCCAGCTTGTGATTGAAGTTTTCATTTTTTTATAGCACTTTGAATCTGTTTCATGCATTCTATTTCTTTCCTATATTGCTCATTCAAAGATTCCATCATTTTTCTATTATCCTCTATTTTTAATCAGTGTCTTCTTTAGAAGCACTTAGTACTTCTTTCATTATATTTATCTTTTTTTTTACTTCAGAAATTATTTCTGATCTGATTTCCTCTATACCTTTCTGCAGTTGTTTCTTTACTTCCAATGCTATTATTTCAGGTGTGTGATTTCCAGTTTCTTCTATGCTATTGATTCCTGCACTTGTTCAGGTGGGCTCGGGGCCTGAGGATGCATTTTGCTCATTCTCTTCGTCATTTTGTACATCACTGTCTTCTGACCTTTGGTGTAGAGTTTTGGTGCAGTTATTACCTTAGCACCAGGTCAGGATCTACCAAGTTCAAACTGGCCCAGGTGGGTGTGGCTTGAGTCTGGCTTCTGTGCTCCACTTCTTCCTGCTGCAGCCGTTAGAGTTGAACCCTTTGTGTCTCTCTGGCAAGATGTTCTGCTCCTGGATCAGCTGGGTGGGTCTTGCCTCTAGCCTCTCTGCAGGGACTTCTGCCACAGGGTTCCACACCGGGCCTGTCTGATGGAGGAAGTTCCACACACACTCCTGGCCTCGGTGCTGGCTGGAATGAGGATCTGGAGCACCCAGGGCTGCCCCACTCACACGTCGGACCTGGGTGCTGGCTGGAGTGATGTAAGCTTGAATTTCGTGTGTATTAAGTATAGCAATCCGTAAGCTGTCATGTTAGGTTCATGGCTTGATTGTTATATATAACATAAAAGAAGGGCCAGCAAGATAGCTCAGTGGACTAAGCACCTGCTTAGGCAAGCGCAGGGACCAGGTTTCGATCTCTGGCCCCATATGCTGCACTGGCCCTGCCCCTGGGTGCTCTGAGCTGGTCACCAAGTCCAAGCGTGGCAGCGCATGCCTGCAATCCCAGCACTGGGGAGCCTGAAAACAGGAGGATCCACACTAGTCTGAGATGCAGAGTGAGACCCTGTACCAAATACTATATATATATATATATATATATAGTCATAAATCCTTTATTGCCACTTTTCAAAAATGTTTATTCTAATCTCTATACTCCTTTACATAATTCTCAGTCTTAAACTCTGATAGAAAACAAAACTATGGGGGTTTTAGTTACAATTACACTTATAACTTTATATTTAGTTTTCCATTTTTATAAAGTGTTAGCTATTCCCTTTTACTCAAGATTTCTGTCTCCATTACCTTTTAGTTTTTTGGGTTTTTTTTTTTTCCAACAGAAGAACTTCATGCTTCAATCTCCTCTGTGTTCGTGGAGGGTGGTCCCATGGGGACAACAGTTACCAGCTGGGCCTAATCAAGCTGGAAACCCAAGATGGCCTCGTAGCTCGCAGGCCAAGCACCTCAGTCTGGATTTTTCACATGATTGCTCAGGGGTTTGAGAAGCAGAAGCAGTCCTCTTAATTAAGGTGAGGCTCACATCTGGCAGTCACCCCTGCCACACTACTGATCACATCAGTGACCTGACAGCCAGGTTCTGGAACAGTCACTTCCCCCTGAGGAAGTAACTGATACACACAGGCAAGGTTATCATCTTGGAAGATGAATTATCATATCTTTTTTAGTTTTATTGAATTTTAGTAAAATTTTCCTCATAAAAATGTTTTAAATTGGTGTTACAATAATGATTTTTTGGTTTTTCTTTTATAATTTGTTTTAATTTTTCTTTTTTAAAGAGAAAAAAGTATAAAAAAACATCAGAAACTACAGAATTTCACTAAACAAAATGATAGAAATTCAACAATGGTTGTTATATTGCATATTGTCATTTTCAAATTAGTTGTTCAGATTACCAGATATGAGCATGCAAAATTGATCAAAAACAAATAAAAAAGAAGAAAAAAATTAAGCATTAACTGTTCCTTTCAGTGGACCAGTAAAAATCAGCAGCACAAATTATGGAACCTATCCTTATATCTGATTAGTGTTGATAGGAAGCAAAGATATTATGTTATTCATTTTAATTACTTCTTAATTTAATGTCTTGGTTCTTCTAAGTAGTCACATATCTGAAGATGATTTTCTTTCTCTTTTAATAGTTAAATTCCTTATTTCCATCCCATGTTTATTCCACTGGTAAGACTTCTAAAGCAAGGCTAACAGCAAGTACGTTTGTTTTGTTTCTGTTGCACAATTCTTTTATTGTTGTTGGTTGTTTTGGTGATGCTGGTTGTCAAACCCAAGGCTTGACACATTCTAAGCAACATAAACATTCCTCTGTATAAAGTACGAATATATTCCTATTATATATTGTACTTTTAAAAATCAACACGACTGTTCTCTGTAGGTAAACTAGGCCACACTTCTATATTTGTCCACATGATACAAGTGAACAGACAGATGGTTTCTCATTCCAGATAAATTAGGCTTTAGGTAAAGGGTAATAAGCATGCTGAGGAATAAAGTGACTAGTAATTCTGGACACTGCATTATTTTCCCAAAATCTGTAAATTTCCAAAATTAAATCACAACCATAAAATATTCTAGTGATTCTCACAGTTAATATGTCTAAATAAATATAAAACATCATAAATCTTAGCAATTTCTCCTTTCCTCCCAAGACTAACTATTGAACCTGCATCTACCGAGTCATCTGAAGTACATAAATAAATAAATGTTAGAATATGGTTCTTGTACTCACACGTGGCTGATAATTGTAGTGTGGGACATAATCTTCCGAGTATGTTGTCAAATCATACCTAAAAGAGAAGTCAATATTTGAGAAAAACTCCAAAAAGAAAGATATTTTAAATTTTTAGGGATATATACTTTATAGGAAATAACACTTCTGGAAGGACCGGTGCTAGTAAATGTTTAAATGCCACAACTGTCCCGGGCCGTCATTATAGTTCTACCACCACCACAAGGCCACCGTTCCTCGGTTACGTCCACTGCAGCACCATCTCCTGCTGCTTTGCACTAAAGACCTCTGGCCACCAAGGGCCAAGCCCTGAGCTCAGGTGCTCTGCATTCCACCAATTCTCTCTGCCACCCTCCCTTGACTCCAAACCTCTTTGTCATGTTCTCTGCTGGGTGACAGCTGAAGAGAAAACACAGGACAATTAGGTAGGCTGAGATCATGAAGAGTCCTCAGCCACCACCCCATGAAACCCACAGAAATGCTGCATTAAACCCTATGCACATGTAAAAGCCTAGCCAAGCTCAAGAGGGAAACCCTGAGGCTTTACAAAGGAAAAGGATGCTCACCAACGTGGGAAACCCTAAAACTAAGGCCTCAAGCCTAGAGTGGAGTTGTAAGTGCGCGTCAAGAGTAAGGAAGTGGCTTTGGGTTCACATAAGGTGAAGGCGAAAGTCCAGTTTACAATAAAGAATCAGCAAACACTACTTTTAAGACCAGACAAAGCCCAACTACCAGCACAGAGAAGCTTTATTGACAATTTCTCTTTGTTTGGAACTTAGCATAAGACAAAACCTATTCTCCAATGAGAAATGAAAACATTACTTCTGTTCCTGGCAATATTATAGGAATAGATAGATGGTCAAAGAAACCAACTAGAGTCCTTAGAAAATTCAAAAGAATCCCCAAATAATAACAAAGTAGATGAGCTATGTACACAGATGGCTAGAATGTAATATTATATATGTACACATGTATGTATTTGTCTTTTTAAGAGAGTTTCTCTATGCAGTTCAGGTTGTCCTGGAACTTATTTTGTAGCCCAGGCTGGCTTCAAACACATGGCAATCCTCCTGCTTGACCCTCCCATTTGCTGGGATCACAGGTGTGCACCACCACGCCCAATCCAGATGGCTAGGATTTAAACTGGTACTAACCACCAATTCCTGCTGGGTCTCAAGATGTGGTTCCCAAAGTCACAGCAAAACCTGGGAACTCAATAAAAATGCAATGGCAATAATCCCTGGGTGTTAAAGAAGAACTGGCTCTAGGTACTCCAAAGATACCAAAATCTGTGGATGCTCAAGTCCTTTGTGCAAAATGGTGGAGTATTTGAATATAACCTGTGTACAACCTTCCCCACACTGTAAATCATCCCTAGATTATTTATAAGACCTAATACAAATGCTAGGTAAATTGTTCTTATAGTGCATTGTTTATGGGACAATGATGAGAATATTATGTACATGTCTAGTATAGACATAATATTTTCAATATTTCAAAAAATATTTTCAACTGTGATTGATTGAATCTCTGTATGTGAAACCTTTGGCTATGGAGGGCCAGCTGTAACCAGACCCTACTCTAAACCTACTGAATTGGAAAATCTGTGGATGAGCCACAAAATGCATAGTTTAACAATCTGCCCAGGTGATTCCAATGCACACTAGATTTTTTTTTTTTTTTGTATTTAGGGCAGGGTCTAAAGGGTGTTCAGGGTCTCACTACGTAGATTGGACTCACAGTGATTCTCCTGTTTTCAGTCTCCCAAGCCCTGGGATTACAGGCAGGTGCCCCCATAATCAGTCTCAATTGCCATCTCAGTGAGCCCTGGGTGGGGGTGGAGGGGGGGGTGGTATGGCAGGTCTGGGAATCGAACCCCCAGCCCCTGCGTCTGCCTAAGCAGGAGCTTTAATCCACTGAGCTATTTGCACACTAAATTTTGAGAGACAAAAATTAGAAATGTGATTTTCAAACCAGCAAATAAGGGGGTGAGAAAAATTGAGAGAGTTACCAATACAATAAGAAGGACAATAAATGTAAAAGAACAGGGAAAAAAATTTCTGATCATAAGATAAATTAGAATCATAAAATTAAATGTCTTAGTAATCACAATGAAAATACAGAGATTAGACTCATCAGTGAAACTATTTTCTCAGACAAAATATTAACATTGAGGTATATGTTTAAATGCCCAACCGTGTGCTTTACAAAAAATACACACTTTAAAAGTTTGAAAGTAATAGTATACAAATGATATATAAACAGCAAATAGTAACCAAAAAAATCATGTCAGTAACAGATGTAAGGGACTTAGACAAAAACTACTATAGATATTATTACTCACTTATTAAAGGAACAAGTCATGAAGAAGATATATAATAATCCTAAATTAATAATCTAACAAAATATATAAGGTATAAAGAGTCCAAATCACAGAGACAAAATAACAAATCTACAATCACAGAGCAAGTGTAACACATTCCTTACTCTTGGCTTCCTTAAATGCAAATCTCTACATAGGTCTATTTTGCAAAACCACATAGATGAACAACAAAACACCACCTGCAAAGCATAATGACAATAAAAAAACTATTGGTAAATAGTATTCACTTGTGCTTAATTCATGCCACCAGGCAAAATTAATTTATCTTCCAAGAAATCAGAAGAGACAGAGACCCTCTACTCTAACCTTTACAGGGAAAATAATAAAATAATGATGAAACAACAGCTTTTTGTTCTAGTTCTGCGTACTATAGCCTTCTCTATGTATGGAAACAAACATCGCTGCTCAGCGCATCAGAACACTCATTTTATTTTATAGGATGAGATGCTGCCCAATTCTTAAGTACAAACAAAAGCCAATTTGAATCTTCAAATTGCTGTCATGTTGTCCTTCGACATCACAATCCTCGGTTTATGTGGCAGTAAGTAGAACAGGCCAGTCTGCAGAGCCAGATCAATGGCCACGCTGGAACTGAAGAAGGCAAAGGTGTTGTGGAAGAGAGGAAAAGCTCGCAGGTACCTGGAGGGGTAGGACACAGAGAACGCCGGCTCCAGGAGACAGCATCCTCCCCCGAGGGGGTTGGGCACGCCTGAGAACAGGCTTGAGGTTAGAGCATGGGAGCCTTGGTTTTCCAAGTACGAAAGTCCAGAACAGCGGTCTTGGGAAGGCAGTGGCTCTGGGAAAGAGGAGGGCAACTAGGAAGACAAACAAAAGCAAAAGGCCAAACATCAGAAATGAAGGATCATACAATTATAAGATGTCACATGATCAGTAGACCTTGCCCTCCACTCACCACCACCCAACAGGCAACATTAATAAAATTTCAGTATCCTAACAGTAGAGGGCACTCTTGAACTAAAATGTGGAACACGCTTCCCAAACTCATTTCCCTGAGGTAGAATTAACCTAGAATTATCTACCCGGTGGAGGAAAGACACATATTTCATAAGCAAAACAGGGTAACATTACTATGAGAAGAACACAATAAATGAGAAACAAAATTAGCTCATAAAAATTTTCTCCATAAAAACTCCCAACCAAGAAGACTTGAATCAGCCTTCTGAAAAATATACTGCAGATCCTAGAAAATGCAATTTAAAAGAAAAAAAATTAAGTATAATATTAGAATAGAGTAAGAAACATTTTCCTCTTCCACAGCTGAAAAGATTTCCTAAATTTTTAAAATCCAATAAATTATAACAAAAACTAGTTCAACAAGGTTGTTGGATACAAGATCATTACACAAAATGGCAATAAGAAATTGGCACATGTCCCTTTTTTTTCCTCCCTTCTGGGAGAAACCGGCAAAGAGAAGCTCCCTCAGGACTACAAAAACATCGGTCTGGGCTTCAAGACCCCCAGAGAGGCCATCGAGGGCGCCTATACTGATGAGAAATGTCCCTCTACCGGTAACGTCTCCATCCGGGGACGGATCCTGTCTGGTGTGGTGACCAAGAGGACCATCGCCATCCAAGAGACTATCTCCACTACATCCGCAAATACAATCACTTTGAGAAGCGCCACAAGAACACGTCGGTGCACCTGTCCCCCTGCTTCAGGGAAGTCCAGATCGGCGACATCGCCAAAGTGAAAGAGGGCAGGCCCCTAAGCAAGACAATGCACTTCAACGTGCTTACGGTCACCAAGGCCACCGGCACCAAGGAGCAGTGCCAGAAGGTCTAACTTCACTTGGCCACCTTCCAAAGGGAATAAAGTTATTCTGACTCTTGAAAAAAAGGAAAAGAAAGAAAGAAAGCAAAGGAAATTGGAACATGTAATTAAAGTGGAAAGTTTTATTTATCATTATAACTATATGTCTGAGTTTCCTGTGAGAATATATACTAAAGATACGCAAGATATTTACTTATAAAATTATAATATTTTGTTGGACATAGAAGAATTACTTTACAAATGAGATGGTTCAATACGATGCTAGGGATTATTTTCATCTAGTAAATTTAACTTACTGCCAATCCAAGCACAAACAATGTATTTTATGGAAAGTGACAAGCAATCCTAACAGTTATATGACTCCATGCAATGAGAGAAGCAATAACTTGGAGAAAGAACAAAATAGTTAAACTTATGCTACTAGATATCAAGTTTTATCACAAAGCCAGAGTATTGAACACAAAGTATCAGTCTAGATACATTGCTCTATATATTTGCTCTATATCCAGCAAAATAGGATATAGAGCTCAGAAATAAATCTACTTAAGTGTAGGAATCTGATGTGGCATGAAAATAGATTTATAAATTAGTTGGGAAATATTAGTTGGATCAAATGGTGCTGATTTACTAGTCTAATAAAACTATTACACACATGCATATATTATATATGTTATACAAATGTATAAAACTTCTAAAAGGTTTAAATTTTACATTTCATATATAGGTCTAGATTACAATTTAAAACTTCTCTTTATCAAATGTACAGTAAGCATTCACCAAGAAGAGTCATAGACTAGAAGAAGATATTCATTGTGCTCTTAACCAAAACATATTTAGTATCCATAATTAATTATTTCAAATGCCTACAAATCTCTAAGAGATCAAATCCCAATAGAAAACTGGACAGATTATAAACAGTCAACTCACAGTTGAAGAACCAGAATGACTAAGTAATATTTGAAAACAAATTCAGTCTTAAAATTCACATGCAAATCCAGTAATTTATGACATGTAAAACAGAACAATAAAGACGGGTCAGTCCACGTCCATTAGGTTGGTCACTTTAATCCTAATTTTATGAAGACAGTAAGGAATGTGTTGGTCATACACTATTAGGAGCAATGTCTTGCCAGGCTGAAGGTGAACATCATAGGTCTTAATGCCCAGCGTTAATGTCCACCTAGGGAAGGAGGTGTCATGGCTCATGAATCAATCTATTTCTGGAAGCAGAGCTGCAGTACATTGATGACCATGCACCACCTGGATTCACTGGCCGCCCAGAATAACTAATTAGTGTGTCTGGAGCTGCCGGGGCAAGCCTACACTGGGCCCTTCTGCTCTGCCTGGCCCATCTCTGCTCGCAGTTGGTAGGTCTGATTACCAGCCCCAGCCCACACGTGGTTAGGGCTCTCCTTTAGTTTCTCTTTTGGGGATAAAAACAGGAAAGCGCCAGTCACTTGTCCAGGACAGGAACCAAGAGATGTACTGTCCTCACTGTGTGGAAGAGGTTGATCCTCAGAGGGAATGAAAGCAGCCAATAGGAAGAGAATCTGGACATATTTCTATTCCCAAGCCCAGTTAATCTTGAAGTTCCACCATAGACTATGATTGTTCTATGAAATACCCCAGTACTCTTTTAATCAACTCTCCTTTTTTGTCCTACATTATTTTAATCCACAACTGAAAGACTGCTCTTACAACCAGACATTCGGAGTCTAAGGCCATTAATCATTGTAATCATGTAACCAACTCCCCTGGCTCAGATTCCAAACACTAAACCACATTCTGATTATAATCTGGCTTCCCATATGGTTTCTTAGAGGGAGAGAAGGCTTTTATTAGGCTGACATGACTGTCTAGTGTGTTTAAAAATTTTATTTCTCATTATAAATTAACTAATTAGAATTCTGGCTTTTCTTTTGAGTTTAATGAGCACGAGTCAATCTCCATGAGTCAGATAAATTCTGAAGCACAGACAAAATGGTCTTTCTGGAAATGTAAAACTGAAGAGCAGATGCTACTACATCCACCGGGATAGCGGCACATTGTGCGGATGCTTGGAAGGCCGACAGCTGGCTTCCACCCAGCGCCACCCACAATTCACCACACATGCCCTCTTTGACCTTTAACAGGTGCAGTTATGAGCCATTTTATAAGATAGAGAACAAGTAAAGGTGTTTGGTAAGATAAGAAAGGAAAAGAAGGCCTGATTTTAAAGCTATTGTTAGAACGTGGTATTTCAAACATCTGCCCCTCCACCAACACCAGTAGTAACACGTGTGAATCGGCAACAAGATGAGATACCCAAATGCCCAGAATCAGTTTCCTAAATTTGGAAGAACCTTAAAAGTCAAGTCTTTATTTCTCTTTCCTTTTCTTTAACTCTTCTTTTTTCTCTTTCCTTCCTGTCAGGAGGAGGAACAGATATTTTCTCACCCAGCCTGGTGGCCGGGACAGCAAGGGCACACAACATACACTGAGCAAATGCACGCTCCCGTCTAGCATCAAAATCCAAGTTAACATCTTAAAGCAGCATAAAATTAAATTAAAATTAGTCTTATTAACACAGACATTCCTCATTTAATGAACAGGTTGAGTTTCTACAAGTAGGCTGTTAATCAAATCAATCACTAAATGGGGAATTGGAGATAGGGCATTATGTATAAGGCAATATTCAGAAAAAGCAATGGTCAAAGGAAACTCCAACTGGAGAACTTTGCTTTCTTTTTATAACTCTTACAAGCAGCGCTATGACATATAACAACATAAAGCCATGGCACTGTGCCATACCGTGCAAGCAGCAGAAATTACAGTGCAGTCCTGTAGAAGGAGCCACAAGAAGGCCGCACAGCCCCTCTTGTTCTTGCATTGTAAGTCTGCATGAGGGTTGTAAGTCTGAACAGCAGGTCATAAGTTTGAACACCATACCTCAGTCTTATGTCTGAACTGTTGTTAAAAAGGCAGATTGTTAAGCAACCTGCCTCTGTATAGATAGTACAGCTGGGGTTCTGGAACCACTTCCCTCCTTTCAACTGAACATGAGCAATACTCCAGGGCCAACCCCTAGACCTTTGTCCTGAAGTCTACTACATGAAGGTACAGATAAGACACATGTGCGCTAGGTTCTCTGGCACGACCCTAGCAGTGATGCACACCTTTTGGAGTTTTCAGTGATACAAACAGCCCTGCTGCAGCACCCACAACAGGTTCTCCATCACTGACCTAGAGTAACACTTCTTCACTTGGAGCTCATTGAAAGTTCCTGCACATGCACTGCACCTCATACATCCAATTATAACAGAGTGAATTGTGGGAAATCACATGCATGACAGATACAACTGACATGACTCAGCACCTTGTCAATCACATTGTCAGTCCCATTCTAAAGACCCAATGAGAAGTGCCCTAGATCCAGATCAACATTTTAAATTCTTACACCCACCACGTTCAATGTTCACGCCATTTTCCTTTCCACTAGTGCAAGCCTGCTGCCTCTGAATACACAACAACCAGATTAAACTTCGATACACCTTGCTGCTTTTTCTTTGCATTACAATGCCACATGCAATTCTTGGTTCACTGTACACTAAAACCTGGAAAGCTATATGGGACCTCATCACCCATGGCAACATAATCACTGGCAGCCATGGAATGTCATCCATTACTTACACAGTCCTAGGCCAGAGGGCTCAAGAGTCTCTGTGTTGTAGGGAGAGAGGAGGAAAGCTATGGATACTGGGAAATTTTATCCCAGTCTTCACAGTAACCATCTTTTTTTTAAGCGATCTTATATTCAGCTGATACAGATGCCCCTGTCATTTCCTCCTGCTTCTGCCTTCTCAATGAAATAACACAGATCACAAAATCTAATAGCTCTTCCACAGCTGCCAAATGCCAGCCTATGTTTTAGAAATCAATTTCTAAGAAGCTACCAGGTAAAAGGTGGAGAGGAAAGGTGAATTGGAGGACGATTGGAATTTGCTATTACTCCACTTACTACAATCCCAAACCTCTTTGTAAACAGTCCTTCCCTTCCATGAAAAGTACAGAACTGCATTGCCCAAATTCTAGTTCCCTTAAATAGTCATAGCATGGAGAAAGAGCCTTAAACACATCTGAATTTCTCCATAAGTAATTATAAAATAAATGATGGATTAATTGATGAATATGATTCCTTGATGGTCTCTGTGTGTTGATTCCTCCTCTACATAATAAAAGAACATACTCATCCCGAATAACCTTTTATGATTGTTAAGAAGAATGGAGTAACAGTATTGCATGTATAAAATGTTTTTAAGGATAGGAAGCCCAACAGTCACTTAAGCACAAAATAAGATGCCATATAATGGCTCATGAAACAGGCTCTACACCCAAGTGGACCAGGCCAATTAAAAGCCTAGGCCAGGACCTTACTATGTGAGAGGCTTTGGAAAGCTGCTTCACCCCTGTGAGCTCTCCATACTGAGGATAGCTGCAGTATTTACCTTAAACAGTGACAATGAATGAAATCAGGAATGTAAAGCCTTTAGCTGTGTCATACACATACGAAGTTTCAAGCACAGCAGAAAAGAAAACTGAACTGTAATGATATTAATTAAACAAGGGAAGGACATTATATAGTGTTTTCTGAAGAAATTGTTAATGTCTCAGGGTGGCAAATACATGAACCAAGAAAAGGATGGAGGCAGAGGAATCAGTTCAGACATGTGGGTTAACATGAGATTGGATCAGATCTTATGGGCTCCCATCTCAAACATCCATGTTCTCTGATGCTTATTCTTCCTCCTATCCTTACTGCTTTGATGAATGCCTCTATCTCTTTCCCTCTATCTAAGCCAAAGGCCTAGGAATCAAGCCTAAATCTTCTTTATCCACATAAACAACCAGTTGAGTATATGTCAATTTTCCTTCCTTTCTTTTTTTTTTTTTTTAATGTATTTGGTACAGGGTCTCACTACGCAGCTCGGGCTCATAGTGATCCTCCTGTTGCCAGCCTCCCTGGAGCTGGGGTTACAGGCCTGCCTCACCATGCCTGGTCCCAGTGTCTGGCTCAGCTTGCACATGGGCAGGGTTGGCGCAGCATGCGGTGCTGAAAATTGAATGCCAGTGCCTGTGCTTGCCCATGCAGGTGCGCAGTCTGCTGAGCTACCTCATCAGCCCTCAGTTTTTCTTTCCTAATGCTTCATAACTCTGTACACTTCTCCCTGTACACTGCTATCGCTCAGAGTCAGGCCCTGATAAGCTTGAACTTTCCTGACTGGAGTCTCAGTTGACTAATAATCTGTTTGCTGCTTTTTTTTTTTTTTTAAACACAAAATACAATCATTCCTGCCCACGGCTAAAATAAATTTTCATGGTACCAGCCTGACCAAATCCACAGCCTTTCACATGGCTTTCAGACCATGCTTGTTTATACTCTAGCTGTCGCCTGCTGCTTTGGCTGTCATCACTACAGACTTGTACTCTGTGATTAGCCAAGGCCATCATAGGTCTCAGTCCTCCCCACCTCTGTGTGTCCTCTATGCCCTGCCCCTAATGTCTTGGCCTCCTGCTGACCTGGCTGGCCAGCTCACACTAAATACCAGCACATTTGTCCCTTCTACACAGAATCCTTTCCTCAACTTCCACAGTGGAGCTACATGATTCCTTTGCTTTTTTTTTTTTTTTTAATGTATTTAGTACAAAGTATACAGGGTCTCACTACATAGATCGGACTCAGTGATTCTCCTGTTTTCAGCCTGCCAAGCACTGGGATTACAGGTGCGCACCATCACACCCAGTCTCAACTGCCATCTCAGAGTGCCCCGGGGGGCAGGGCCAGCACCACATGCCTGGGATTGAACCCCGGCCACTGCACTCTACCTAACCAGGCACTTTAGTCTGCTGAGGCCCTATGTGATTCTTTTGAATGCTACTTTTTGTCCTTATGATGTTGTGGCTTGTAGATGGGTCCTTTCAACACCTATCTCAATCTTCCTTCTCTCTGTTTTCCTCTACTTAGAAGCCGAAAATAATCGCATAGTCAAGGATAACCATGCCACAGTAGGGTGAAGATCCTGGAGAGGATTTCTTTTACCTCCTTACTTCTTCACTTTTTTTCTGGAACAGATTCATGTTTGGAGCCACAGCAACCATCTCAAAATTATGAGACTGAATGGTACTGAGAAGGCTTGCAGAGAAGCATGACAAAAGATCCTCAACCTTTGATGACATTGTTTAGTTTTTTGTTGTTGTTGTTTTGTTTGTGGAACCAGGGATTGAACTCAGGCCCTTGCGCTTGCCAGGCAAAGACTTATTCTACTCAGCTATCTCTCCAGCCCCTTTTGATGACGTTGTTAAGGTACCACACCAGCCTTGGACATCTGCCACTACAGCTCATGCCAGGTGACCAAATAAATCCCTTAATTATTCAAGCTGTGACTGGTTACGATTTTGTTACTTCCAGTAAAGCATGTTCCTTACTGATACATAAGTACTGGTTGACTGTTTCTCTGTCTTACATATTAGACAAATGACCTTGTGGTATCCTTTGTCTCTATGCTTTCAAGGTCTTTCACTTAGAGTAATGTGAAAAATTAGGTTATCTAGGTTCATCTAGAACCTAGAGTTCATCCATGTTGTTACTAGTAGAAGGATTTCCTTTTTAAGCTAATATGCCGCTGGATGTGTATACCTCAAATATCTAGGTTGATTCTGTATCTTTCCCATTGTGAATTATCCTGCCATAAAAGTGAGTGTCCAGGTATCTCTATAAGATACTGATTTAATTTCCCTTGGATTATGTGCAGAAATGAAACTACTGGAGCACATGGTAGTTCTAATTTTAATTTTTTAGGAACTATAATACTGATTTCCATACTGGTTTTATCACTTTACATTCCTACCCATAATAAACAAAGTTCCATTTTCTCCACAACCTTGCCAACATTTGATATCTGTTTTATATCCATTCTAACAGGCATAAGGTGATATCTCATTGTAAATTTGAGTTATATTTCTATGCTAATTAGTGATATTGAGCACTTTTTCATATAGCTGTTTGGTATTTGTAATTCTTTACAAAAGTATTTAAATTTCTTGTCTATTTTAAAATCAAGTATAAGATGTATGATTCATTACCTATTGAGGACATTAACTCTTTAGCAGATGTATTATTTGCTAAGATTTTTCTCCCAACCTTAGGTAGCTTTTTCATATTATTACTTGTTTTCTTGTCTATACAGAAGCTTTTTTAGTTTGATGTAAGATTACTGTTTATGTTTGCTTTTGTTGCTTATCCTTTTAGGTCCTATCCAAAAAAGTTATTGTCATAGCAATGTCAAGGAGATTTTCCTCTTATTTTGTCTTACGAATTTCAGTTTTAGGACTTTGAATCCATCTTACAGTTTATTATTGTATCACATTGTATTGCTTTATTATTTGCATTGCTTTATCATTGTATTGCTTTATAATTTCATTGGTCTTTAGAATTTGAACTGTTTACATCTCTAAAATATTAGCAATGACAAAAATTATATCTAAAGGACTAGTATTCAAAGAAGTAACCATATAAACATGGCATTTAGAGATATGAAGATTGTTTCAATTGCCTATTACTGTAGCCTACAAGTGCTAGTTTAAAATAACAAGTATTTGAGTATCACTGACCATTCCATGCAAGGACTGGGCCCACTGGGGCAGAGTTTCTGTCATATGTGACGTCAGCCACAGCTGAAGTCATGAAGGAGCTTGACGGAGTGGAAAGACACCGCCCTCATGCAGTCTGTGCAATAGGGCACTCAGCTGTTGCTGGCAAGGGATCTGCCGTGGTTCTCCTCCACATGGCCTCTTCTTCTGTCTTGGGCTTCTCTCTCACAGCAGGCATATCAGGGGGTCCGGTAATTAGAAAGTAGACATCAGCAGTTTCCCTAAGATCTATGTTAAGAAGTCCCAGAGCATCACCTGTGCCACCTCCGATTGATCCCAGTCAGCCCAAAGCCAATGCAGATGCAGAAGACTGACAAATAACCTCACTGTCTTGATGGCAATAGCAGCATAAATGCATTGAGTGGGAAGGAACTTCTGGGGCCACCCATAGGGTCCAGCAACCACCACAGGCAAGTTTATCAAGCCTATCTGTATAATTCTTGAGGGCCTCAGTGGGAACATCTGAAACACAAGAAAAACGTGATTTGATAGATGTCACTTGAATAGCTACTGCAACGGGTTCAGATCCAATACAGACACAGAGAAAAAGGATGGTCTCAGTGAGCCATCTCCCCATTGGGATGCCACATTGGACTTTAAGGGCGCTACATTGTGTGGTTTTTCTCCTTTTAAAGAGAGTACAAATAATTCAAACAGAAAAATTACAAGTGACACAGATTTTCACTTAACAAAGTAATATGAATTTCACATATTAGTTGTAATACATTAGCGCTCTTTTCCAACCAGTTATTCTTATTATCAGATAGATGCATGTAAAATTGGAATAAGAAAGAAATGTATAAGAAATTAAGAAGAGAAAAAGTACAAACTGGAAAAGGAGATGAAACAAATTAAATCATTAACTGATGCTTTCCATAAATCAGCAAAAATGCACATTATAGTTGTCAAAAGCATCCTCCATACATACATAGATCTCTTTCCCCCACTCCCTCTGTTGTCCTTCTCAACTCAGTAACTCTTTCCTTTTGAATAAGTTCATTCCCTTTTACCAGTGTCTCTCATACCCTTCAGATTACATTTTTCTCTTTCAAGTTCTCACACTAAGGAGACAATACAATGGTTGCACATGCAGGTCTTATTTATTTCACTTGAGATTATCTTCTCTTTGGATTTATGTGCAAACATGAGAAGTATATAATTCTTTATGCCTATTTTTAAAATATATTC
>NDGM011226199.1:0-30842 GCA_002564305.1 Octomys mimax
ACCTGGAACTCGGAAGAAAATCCTACTCGGCGGGCGGGGTCAGGGACGAGCGGCGGAGGGGTGTGGGGCGTCCGAAGGGGGTAGGAGAGGGTCCGGCCCACGCATAGCCCGGGCTGGGACTGTCCCGCGGGCCCAGGCTAGCAGGAAGCTCTCTGCACACTCACTGGAGCTGAGGTGGGGGTGGATCTGGGGGTACCTGGAACTCGGAAGAAAATCCTACTAGAGTTACTTTTAATGTTAGTGTTATGGTTAGAATAGATTTAAGGTAGTGTTAGGGTTAGGGTTAGTCTTTAGGGTTAGGGATAGGCTTAGGGTTGGGGTATTGATGTTGTTAGGGTTAAAGTTACTGTTAGGGTTATGGTTAGTGTTAACATTATTGTTAAGTTTTATGGTCAGCATTAGAGTTAGGGTTAGAATATAGCTAGGCTTAAGGTTACTGTTAAAATAGGGTTAGAGTTAGGGTTAGGGTTAGCATTTAGTATTATGGTTTGTATTCAGTTTGGAGTAAGTTTAGAGTTAGGGTTAGGGTTGGTTTTAAAGTTAGGATTCAATTTTTGGGTTAGTATTATTGTTATTGTTAATGTTAGTGTTAGGGTTAGGTGTAGGACACAGTTAGGTTTAGGGCTATTGTTAAGGGTAGGATTAGTGTTAGGGCTAGTGTTAGGGATAGGGTTTGGGTTCCGATAAATTTAGGGTTAAGTTTAGGATTGAGGTTAGTGTTAGTGTTACAATTAGGGTAAGGGCTAGGGTTATGATAGGGTTATACTTATTAGAGTTAGGTTTTGGATTTAGTATTAAGGTTAGGGTTAGAGTTATGATAGGATTAGGATTAGTGTTGCGATTTGGATTTAAGTTTAAGTTTAGTGTTAAGTTGAGGGTTAGGATAGAGTTAGAGATAGGGATTGGGTTAGGATTAGTGTTTGGGTTAGGTTTTGTGTTAGGGTTAAGGTTGGCTTTAGGGTATGGGTTTGGTTATATTTATTGTTAAGGTTAGAGTTAGTGTTAGATTTAGGATTTCAGTTAGAGGTATGGTCAGGAGAGAATTATGCATAATTTTGGATTGATTAGGATAGAGTTAGCTTTATGGTTATTGTTAAAGATAGGGTTAATGTTACTTTTAAGATAAAGTTAGTGTTAGTGTTAGGGTTACAATATTGTTTGGCTAGGGTTAGGGTTTCAGTTAGGGTTAGGTTTAGAGTTAAGTTTAGTCTTAAGAGTTAGGGTTAGTGTTAGATGTAAGGTTAGGATACAGTTAGGGTTAGGGTTAGAATAGTGTTAGGGTTAGTGTTAGGATACATTTAGGGTTTGGGTTATGGTTAGAATAGAATTAGAGTTATTGTTGGGGTTAGGGTTAGGATAAAGTTAGCATTAGCGTTATGGTTAGAATTTACCATTAGGGTTAGGGTTAGCTTACTGTTAGGTTAGAGTTAGGGTTAAGATTGGTGTTCAAGTTAGGATTCACTTTTAAGGTTAGTGCTATTTTTACTGTTAGTGTTAGTATCAGGTTTAGGATACAGTTAGGGTTATGGTTAGTGTTAAGGGTACAGTTAGTGCCAGTGTTTGTTTTAAGGATATGTTTAGGGATAGGGTTTGGGTTCAGATAAATTTAGCATTAAGTTTAGGGTTCAGTTTATTCTTAATGTTAGGATTACTGTTAGAGTAAAGCTTCTGACAGAGTTATAGTTACAGTTAGGATTAGGATTAGTATTTAGGATTAGTGTTAATGCTAGGGTTATGATTGGATTAGCATTGTTGTTATGATTAGGATTTAGGTTTAGTGTTAGTGTTAGGGTAAGGGTTACAATAGAGTTAGGGATATGGCTTGGGTTACGGTTAGGGTTAGGATATAGGGTTAGAATAGAATTAGTTTAGGGTTGTGTTTAGGGTTTGTCTTTAGGTTTATTGTTAGTATTAGGTCTTGTGTAGTGTTAGGGTTAGAGTTAGGGTTAGTGCTAGGGTTAGCATTAGTGTTAAGATAAGTGTTAATTTTAGGGTTCATGTTAGAGTTAGGCTAGGGCTAGGATAGAGTTAGTTTTAGGGTTAGGGTTAGAATAGGGTTAGAGTCAGGGTTATGGTTATGGTTAGGTTAGAGTTTATGTTAGCATTAGGGTTAGGATTTAGGGTTACAGTTAACTTTCAGCTTAAGTTTAGGTTAGAATTAGGGTTAGAGTTGCTATTAAGGTTAGGATTCACATTAGGGTTAGTGTTATTGTTTGTGTCAGGGTTAGGCTTAGGTTTAGGATACAGTTAGAGTTAGGTTTAGTGTTAAAGGTAGGTTTTGTGTTAGTTTTAGGTTAAGGGATATTTTTAGGATAGGGTTAGGTTTATTGATAGGGTTTGGGTTCGGATATATTTAGCATTAAGTTAAACTTTTGGGTTAGTGTTAGTATTAGGATTATGGTTAGGGTTAGGGTTGGGATAGGGGTATAGTTAGTGTTAGGTTTAGGATTAGCATTTAGGGTTAGAGGTATTGTTAGAGTATTGATAGGATTAAGGTTTGAGTTGCAATTAGGATTTAGGTTTAGGTTTAGTGTGATGGTCAGGGTTAGGATAGTTAGGAATAGGGATTGGGTTAAAATTAGTTCTAGGGTTAGGTTTTGGGTTAGGGTTAGGGTTTACATTAGTGTTTGATTTTGGCTAGATTTAGGGTTAATATTAGAGTTAGGGTTAGCACTAGGGTTTTCGGTTGGGGTAGGGTTAGGATAGTATTAGGGTTTGGGTTTGTTTTGCTACTTAGAATAGAAATAGCTTTACAGTTATGGTTATGGATAGGCTTAGTGTTAGTTTTCATAAAGAGTTAGTGTTTCCTTATTTTTTTTTTTTTTTTTAGTGTTAAGGTTAGTGTTACATCTAGAATAGAATTAGGTTAAGGTTAGGGTTTAGATGTTACAGTTAGGATTAGGGCTAGGGCTAGTGTTAAATATTAGGATTAGTGTTAGAGTTAGGGTTAGGATGCAGTTAGGGTTAGGGTTAGATTATGATTAGAGTTAGGCTTAAGGTTAGGATATAGTTAGGATTAGGTTTAGGGTCAGGATTGAGTTAGCATTAGAGTTATGGTTCGCATGTAGGGTTATGGTTTGGGTTCAACTTAGGGTTATGTTAGAGTTAGGATTAGGGTTGGTATTAAGGTTAGGATTCACTTTTAGGGTTTGTGTTATTGTTAGTGTTAATCTTAGGATTAGGGTTAGGAGCAGGATACAGTTAGGATTAGCGTTAGTGTTAAGGGTAGGGTCAGTTTTAGTGTCAAGGTTAGGGATGTGTTTAGGATAGAGTTAGGGTTAGGGATACTATTTGGGTTCAGATACATTTAAGGTTAAGTTTAGGGTTTGGGTTAATGTTACTGTTCAGATTACGGTTAGCTTTAGCGTTATGATAGGGTTTGGTTGGGGTTAGGGTTAGGATTAGGAATTAGGGTTAGGGTTTATAATAAGAGTACAATAGGATTAGGGTTAGGGTTACTATAATGATTTAGGGTTAGAGTTAGTGTTAGGGTCAGGTTTAGGATAGAGTAACGGATATGGTTTGGGTTAGGTTTAGCCTGAGGTTTAGGTTTTGGTTTAGGGTTAGGTGTAGGTTTAGGTTTTGGGTTTGGTTAGCTTTAGGGTTAAGATTGGAGTTAGGTTTAGGGGTATGTTTATGGTTAAGTGTAGTAACCCGCATAGAATTGTGGCTGGGATTTGGATTTGTTATCATAGGGTGAGCTTTACGGTTATGCTAAACCTTAGGTTTAGTGTTAGTTTAAGATAGAGTAAGTATTAGGTTTAGGGTGAGGGTTTGGATAGAGTTAGTGTTAGGCTTATGGTTAGTGTTAGTGTGTGGGTTAAGAGTAGGAATAGCTTTAGGATTTGGGTGAGGTTTAGGGTTAGGATTATGGTTAGGGTTAGGGTTAAGTTTACGATAGAGATAGGGATAGAGTTTGGATTAGGCTCAGGATTTAGTGTTAGAGTAAGGGTTAGATTTGTGATAAGGTTAGAGTTATGGTTAGTGTTAGGGTTAGTATTTAGAATTAGGGTTAGAGTTACAGTTATGGTTAGTGTTAGGGTTAGTATTTAGAATTAGGGTTAGAGTTACAGTCAGTGTTAGGATAGAGTTAGTGTTATTGTTTGGGTTAGGGTAGGATTTAGGATATGTTTAGTTTTAGTGATAGGCATATTTTTAAACTAGTGTTAGGGTTAGTCATAGATTTATGGTTATGCTTAGTTTAGGGTTACGGTTATGGTTGGAGTTAGCATAGAGTTATGATTAAGGATACTGTTAGGGTTAGGTTTAGGGTTAGGGTTAGGATAGACATAGAGTTCGTATTAAAGTTAGGGTTAGTGTTAGGATTTGGGTTAAGACAAGATAGAGTTAGGGTTAAGATTAGGATTATGATAGGGTTAAGTTTAATGTTAGTTTTAGGGTAGTCGTTAGGATAGAGTTATTCTTAGGGTTAGTGTTATGGTTAGGATTTAGGGCTAGGTTTACTGTTAGGGTTAGTGTTTGAGTTAGTGTAAGGGTTAAAATAGACTTAGGTTTAGGGTTTGAACATGTTGCCATTTGGTTAAGATAGAAATGAATTTGAAAGAAAACATCTTTCTCCACTTAGTCTGTACAACAAGCTGGAATGTGGCAAACTTCGCCAATGGTTTTTCTTAGGAGACTGAATGAGATGCACTCTTGGCATAGAGAAGCTTGTGAATTTCTTCATTTACCACAATGACGTTATAGCCAGAGTTCTGCATTTTGCTGTATGTATGAACAAGCTTTGGTGTTCCCTAAGATTTTACTTTAAAAAACAAATAATCAGGGATAATTTTAGGATCACAATTAGTGGCATTGTGTTCAGGGTTTGATTTAGGGTAGCTCAAGGATATGCTTAGAATTAGGTTTAGGGTCAGGGTATAGTGGTTATTGGTAGGGTTAGCATTATGGTTAGGGGTAAAAAGTGTTAGGATTGATGTTTAGATTTAGGGTTAGCACAGGGATAAATATGAGAAGGGTTAGGCCTAGGGGCTACAGTTAGTGTTAGGTTCACTATAAGTATTTGGTTGAATTATAGGGTTAAGGTTAGAGTAGGGTTAGGGTTACAGTTAAGGTGAAGATTAGCATATAGGGTTAGGGTTACAGTTAGTCTTTAGTGTTAGAGTTAGAATTAGGGTTAGGGATTGGATAATGTTAGAGTTAGGTTTAGGTTTAGTTTTAGGGTTAGAGTTAGGATAGTTTTAGGGTTTGGATTAGGGTTAGAATAGGGTTAGAGTTAGGATTATGGTTAGGGTTTGATAGAGTTGGTGTTAGAGTTATTGTTATGAATCATGGTTAAG
The DNA here is from genome assembly GCA_002564305.1 of Octomys mimax. NCBI lineage: Eukaryota > Metazoa > Chordata > Mammalia > Rodentia > Octodontidae > Octomys > Octomys mimax. Next base: position 5,301 of record NDGM011226199.1, read on the forward strand.
GTTATGGTTCAGCTTAGGGTTCGGTTAGAGTTAGGGTTAGTTTTTCTCTTAAGGGTAGGATTGACTTTTTGGGTTAGTGTTATTATTAGTGTGATTGTTATGGTTAGCGTTAGGGTTAGGAAACATTTAGCTTTAGGGTTAGTGTTAGTGTTAGGGTTATGGATAGGTTTAGGACAGGGTTATTGTTAGGGATAGAGTTTGGGTTTGGATGGACAAAGGGTTAATTTTAGGGTTTGTGTTTGTGTTAGTGTTAGGATTAGGGTTAGGTTTAGGGTTGTGATAGTCTCATGGTTAGGTTTAGTTTTAGGATTAGGATTTAGGGTAAGGGTTAGGGCTGGGGTTATTAGATTTAAGATTAGGGTTAAGATCAGGATTTAGGGTTTGGGTCAGTGTTCGGTTCTGGTTTAGGATAGAGTTAGGAGAAAAGTTTGGGTTAGGTTTAAGGTCATGTTTAAGTTTTGAGTTAAGGTTAGGGTTAACGTTAAGTTTAGGTTTTGGGTTTGGTTAGATTAAGGGTTAAGGTTAGATTTAGGGTTAGCGGTAGGTTTATGGTTAAGGGTAGGCTTAAGATAGAATTATAGTTAGGGTTTGGTTTGGTTAGGATACTGTTAACTTTAGGGTTATGGTTAAGAGTGGGGTTATCATTAGTTTTAACATAAAGTTAATGTTAGTTTTAGGGTTAGGATAGAGCTAAGTTTAGGTTTAGGGTTATTGTAAGTGTTAGTGTTTGGGTTAAGATTAGTGTTTAGGGTTAGGATTGGGTTCAGTGTTAGGACAGAGTTAGCGTTAAGGTTAGGAAAGGGTTAGGGTAGGGTTGGGGTTAGGATTTAAGCTTAGAGGTAGGTTTAGTGTTAGGGTTAGTGTTAGGTTTAGGATAGAGTTAGGGTTACAGTTAGGGTTAGGATTTTGGATTAATGTTAAGGTTGGACTTAGGTTTAGTTTTGAGTTTGATTTACGGTTAATGTTAAGCTTAGGATTTACTGTTTTACAATTAGTGCTAGGATAGGGTTATGGTTAGCATTAGAATTAGTGTTAGGATTTGGGTTAGGGTCGGATAGAGTTAGGGTTAACATTAGGATTATGATAGAGTTAGTATTAGGGTTAAGGTTAGTGTTAGGTAAGTGGTTAGGATAGACTTAGTGTTTGCTTTAGTGTTAAGGTTACGATTTAGTGTTAGGTTTAGGGTTACTGTTAGTGTTTGGGTTAGTGTGAGAGTTAAAATAGACTTAGGGTTAGGATGTGAATGTGTAAGCAACTCAGTTAAGGCAGAAAAGAATGGGAGAGAAAATTTCCTTCCATAGTTCCTCTGCACAAGGGAATGGAAAGTCACCAACTTCACGGATGCTTTCTCTTAGGACAATTAATGAGTTGCCATTCTTGGCATAGAGGGTCTCTGCAAATTACTTCGGTTACTCAAGTGATGTTTTAGCCAGAGTTCTGTGTTTTGCTGTATGTGGGAACAGGCATTGTTGTTCCCTGCTTCCCAAAGCACCTGGATCTTAGATGGCTCTTCTCCATCATGATCTCACTCTTAGAGTCCAAATAAACAGGGATGGGGTTAAGCTTAGATTTAAGGGTATTGTGTTAAGGGTTAGTGTTAGGGTAACACAGGTTATGATTAGAGTTAGGATTAGGGTCAGGTTATAGCTGTTATCATTAGGATTAGCGTTAAGTTTAGGGATAGAAAGTGTTCGGATTAATGTTTAGATTTAGGGTTATTGTAGGGGTAGATATGAGAAGGAGTAAGGTTAGGGGCTAGAATTAGTGTTTGGTTTACTGTATGGAATTTGTGTGAGGATTATTGTTAGTGTTAGAATAAGGTTCGTGTTATGGTTAGGGTTAGAATATAACGTTAGTATGGAGTTAGGTTAGGGTGAGAGATAGGGTTAAACTTTAGGGTTAGGATTTGGATAGTGTTAGGGTTTGGGTTAGGGTTAGTGTTAGGATAGAGTTAGGGTTAGGGCTAGCAAAGGGTTAGTACTAGGGTTATGTTTAGGGTTATGATAAAGTTTCTGTTTGCATTAGTGTTAGGAATTAGGGTTACACTTAGGGTTCAGTTTAGAGTTAGGTTACAGTTAACTTTAGGGTTCGTGTTAAGGTTAGGTTTCACTTTTAGGGTTAGTGTTATTGTTAGTGTTAGTTTTATTATTTGGGTCAGGTTTAGGATAGAGTTAGGGTTAGGGTTAGTGTTAAGAGTAGGTTTAGTGTTAGTGTATGGTTTAGGGATATGTTTATTATAGGGTTAGGGTTAGGGATAAGGTTTTGGTTTCAGATAGATTTAGGGTTAAGTTTAGGGTACAGGTTAGTATTATTTTTAGGATTAGGTTTAGGTTTAGGGTTATCATAGTGTTAGTGTTAGGATTAGGATTTAGGGTTAGGGTTAGTGTTAGGGTTATGATAGGATTATGGTTAAGCTTGAAATTAGGATTTAGTGTTAGTGTTAGTGTTAGTGTCACTGTTAGGATAGATTTGGAATAGAGTTTGGATTAGGATCCGGGTTAGTTTTAGATTTTCATTTATGTTTAGGATTAGAGTTAGGGCTCAGGTTAGGTTTAGTCTTAAGTTTAGCGTTTGAGTTTGGCCAGAATTACCGGTAAGGTTAGAGTTAATGTTGGGGGTATGGTTACAGTTAAGGGTAGGTTTAGGATAGCATTATGGTTAAGGTTTGGTTTGGCTAGGATAGAGTTAGCTATATGGTTATGGTTAAGGTTAGGGTTAGCATTAGTCTTAAGATAGAGTTAGTGTTAGTGTTAGGGTTAGGGCATAGTTAGGATTTTGTTTAGGGTTAGTGTTAGTGTCAGTTTTGGGGATATGAGTTGGTATAAGGTTAGGGTTTGGATTAGAGTTAAGTTTAGGAATAGGGTTAGAGTTAAGGTAGAGCTAGGGCTAGGGCTCAGGTTACATTTAGGATTTAGGGTTAGGGTTAGGGTTATGATAGGTTTAGGTTTACAGTTAGGGTTTAGGATTAGGATTTAGCATTAGTTTTAGAGTTAGGGTTAGTGTTAGGATAGAGTTAGTGCTAGGGTTTGGGTTAGGGTTACCATTTACTTTTAAGTTTAGAGTTAGGGTATGACAGTGTTAGGCTTATGATTCACATTAGGATTAGGATTTAACATATGTGTTAGAGTTAAGATTAGGTTTAGGATAGAGTTAGGTTTAGGGTTTGGGTTAGGGTTAGGATTTAGTGTTAGTTTAATGGTAATGTTAAGATTATTTTCTGAATATTGTGAGGTTTAGGGTTAGGATTATGTTTAGAATTAGCATAGAGTTATGGTTAGGGGTACGGTTACTGTTAGGTTTATGGTTAGGGTTAGGATAGAGTTAAGTTATGGTTATGCTTAGGGTTTGAGTTAGGATTAAAATTAGGGTCAGGATAGAGTTAGGGTTAACTTTAGGGTTACTGTAGGGTTAAGGTTATGTTTAGGGTTAGTGTTAGGTTAGTGGTTAGGATAGAGTGATGGTTAGGGTTAGTGTTAAGGTTAAGATTTAGGTTTGGGTTTGTATAGTGTTAAGGTTAGTGTTAGGGTTAGTGTTAGTGTTAAGATGAGTGTTAAGGGTTAAAGTTAGTGTTAATATTATGATTAGGATAGAGTTAGTGTTAGGGTTAGAATTGGGTTGGAGTTAGGTATATGGTTAGTGTTAGGATAGAGTTTGGGTTAGTGTTAGTTTTAGGAGTTAGGTTTTGGGTTAGGCTGCAGCTTAGGGTTAGGTTAGAGTAAGGATTAGGGTTGCTGTTAAGCTTAGTATTAACTTTTAGGGTTAGTGTTATTTTTAGCATTAATGTTAGGGTTAGTGTTACATTTAGAATACAGTTAAGGTTAGGGTTAGTGTTAATTGTAGGGTTAGTGTTATTGTTAGTGTTAGTGATATATTTAGGATAGGTTATTGTAAGGGATAGGCTTTGTGTTCGTATAGATTTAGGGTTAAGTTGAGAGTTCAGGTTATTGTTAGTGTTAGGATTATGGTTAGGTTTAGGGTTATGATAGTTATGGTTATGGTTAGAGTTAGGTTTATGATTAGGAGATAGGGTAAAGGTTAGAGTTTTGTTATGATAGAATTAGGGGTAGCCTTATGATCAGAATTTAGAGTTAGGGTTAATGTTAGAGTCAGGGTTAATATATAGTTAAGGATGGGGTTTGGGTCAGGGTTTTGGTTAGGCTCAGATTTTATGTTAGGGTAAAGTTTAGGGTTAGGATTAGTTTTAGGTTTTGTGTTTGGCTAGATTTAGGGTTAAGATTAGAGTTACAGTTGTGTGTATGGTTGCTAGGGGTAAGAGTAGGATAGAGTTATGATTAGGGTTTGCTTTGGTTACCGTTTATTTTACGGTAGATTTAGTGTTAGGGTTAAGGATAGGGTTAGGGTGAGGATAGAACTAGTTTTAGGGTTATGATTAGTGTTAGTGTTAAGGTTACAGGTAGGGATATGTTTAGATTTTTTGTTAGGTTAGGGTTAGAGTTGAGGATATGGTTAGGATAGAGTTAAGGGTAGGGTTTGAGTTATCATTTGGATTTAGCTTTAGTGTTAGTGTTTGTTAGTGTTAGGATAGTGTTAGCACTAAGGTTTGGGTTAGGGTTAGGATTTAGGGTTAGGACTAGTGTTATCGTTAGGTTTATTTTTAGAATAGTGTTAGGGTTAGTGTTAAGTTTAGGGCTAGCATGAGTTTAGCATTAGGGATAGGGTTAGGTTTAGGGTTAGCATAGAGTTAAGGTACAGTTATGGTTAGGTTTAGGGTTAGTGTTATTATATAGTTAGGATTATGTTAGTTGTCAGATTCGGTGTAGGGTCAGGACAGTGTTATGGTTAACATTAAGGTTATGATAGGGTTAGGCTTAGGGTTAGTGTTAGGGTAGTGGTTAGGATAGAGTTGGGGATAGCATTTCAGTTAGCTTTAGGATTTAGGGATAGGGTTATGATGGGATTAGAGTTACAGTTGGGGTTAGGGTTAGCATTTAGAATTAGTGTTAGAGTTAGGATGAGTGTTAGGGTACGGTTAGTGCTACAGTTTGGGTTAGGGTGAGGATTAGGTTTATTTTTAGAGTAGTGTTAGGGTTGTTGGAAAGTTTAGGGCTAAGGTTAGTTTATGATTATGGTTATGGTTATGGTTAGAGTTAGAGTTATCATTGTGTTATGGTTAGGGGGACAGTTAGGGTTAGATATAAGGTTAGGGTTAGGATAGAGTAAGGATTATGCTTAGGGTTAGGGTTAGTGTTAGGATTTTGGGTTAGGTTCAGGATAGAGTTAGGGTTAATTTTAGGGTTATGGTAAAGTTACTTTTAGGTTTAGGGTTAGTGTTAGGATAGTGGTTAGGATAGAGTTAAGGTTAGGGATAGTTTTAAGGTTAATTTTTAGTGTTAGGTTTAGTGTTAGGGTTAGTACTGGGTTAGTGTGAGTGTTAAAATAGACTTAGGGTTAGGTTTTGAATGTGTAACCACCTCAGTTATAATACAAATGAATGGAAAAGAAAACAACTTTCTCTAGTACCTCTGCACAATGGACTGGAAAGTTGTCAACTTCATGATGATTTCTCTTAGGAGACTGAGTTGTCACTCTTGGCATAGTGGGGCTTGGCGAATTACTTCGGTTACCAAAGTGAAGTTTTGGCAGGAGTTTTGTGCTTTGCTGTATATGTGAGCAGGCTTTGGTCTTTCCTGCTTCCCAAAGCAGTGGGACCTTAGATGGCACTTCTCCATTAAGATCTCACTTTTATAATCCAAATAATCGGGATAGGGTTTGAATTATGGTTAGGCTTATTGTTTTCAGACTTAAGGTTAGTATAATTATAGGATTAGGATAAGATATGGTTACAGTTAGAGTTAGGGATAGAGACAGGGTACAGGTTTTATTGTTAGGGATGGCGTTAAGGTAAGGAATAGAAAGTGTTAGCGTTGAAGTTTAAATTTAGGAATAGCATAGGGGTTGATACGAGTAGGGTTAGGGTTAGGAGCTAGAGATAGTGTTAGCTTTGGTGTAAGGATTTAGTATGCGGTTTAAGGTTAGAATCAGGTTAGGTTACAGTTGGTGCTTGGATTAGGATATGGGGTTAGGATAGTGTTAGTTTAGCGTTAGGGTTAGTTTTAGGCTTATGGTTATGGTTAGGGTATGGATAGTGTTAGGGTTAGAGTTAGTGTTAAGTTTAGTGTTAAGTGTTAGTGTCATTTTTAGTGTTAGAGTTAAGATAATGTTAGGGTTAGGGTTAGGGTTAGGATTGAGGGATAGGGTTAAGATTAGGAGAGAGTTAGTATTAACTTTAGGGTTAAGATTTTTGGTTACATTTAGGCTTCAGCTTTGGGTTAGTTTAGAGTTAGGGATAGTGTTGGTATTAAGGTTAGCATTCAATTTTAGGGTTAGTGTTAGTGTTTGGGTCAGATTTAAAACACATTTGGGGTTAGGATTAATGTTAAGGGTAGGATTAGTGTTAGTGTTAGGTTTTGGGATAGGATTAGAGTATGATAAGGATAGGGATAGAAATTGGGTTCAGATAGATTTGGGTTTATGTTTAGGGTTAGGGTTAATGTTAGTTTTAGTATTAGGGTTAGGGTTAGTTATGATAGTGTTATGGTTACGTTTGTAGTTAAGATTAGGATTTAGGGTTAGAGTTATGGTTATGGTTTTGATAGAATTAGGGTTAAGGTTACAATTAGAATTTAGGGTTAGGATTAGTGGTTTAGTTTTAGGGTTATGGTTAGGGTTAGGATTGGGAATATTTTTAGTATAGTGTTAGGTTTTGTGTTAGTTTTGGCATTATGGTTAGGATAGGGTTAGTGTTAGTGTTAGGTTTAGGATAGAGTTAAGAATAGGGATACGATTACATTTAGGGTTATGGACAGAGTTAAGGTTTGGGTTAGGGTAAGCATTAGATTTAGGTTTTGGGTTCAGATACACTTAGAATTAAGGTTAGTGTTAGGTTTAGTGTTTATGGTTAGGGTTAGGACTAAGGTCAGGAGAGAGTTAGGGTTAGGATAGAGTTAGGGTTAGTGTTATGATAGGGTTAGGGTTAGGGTTACTGTGAGTGCTAGTGTTAGGACGGAGTTAGGGTTAGAGTTAGTATTAATGTCAATGTTAGAGGTACATGTAGGGTTAGTGTTTGTGTTTTTGTTAGTGTTAGAGTTAGGGTTAGGATTAGGGTTATGGTTAAGGTTTGGTTTAGGATACAGTTATGGCTAATGTTTGTGTTGGGGTTGGAATTTAGGGTTATTTTTAGGGTTAGGGTTATCATAGGCTTACGAAGATGCTCAGTGTTAGGACTAGGATTTATCATTAGTTTTAGTGTAAGGGTTAGGAGTAGGATATATTTACAGCTAGGGTTCTGATAATGGTTAGCATTAGGGTTAGGATTATGGTTAGTTTTAGGTTCATCTTAGTTTTAGGTTCATCTTTAGAATAGTGTTATTGATATTAGTAGGTTTAGGGCTAGGATTAGTTTAGTGTTAGGCTTAGGGTTAGTATCCAGGTTAACAGAACGTTACTATTAGGGTTACAGTTATGGTTAGGTTTAGAGTCAGGGTTAGGATAGAGTTATAGTTAGTACTATTGTTAGGATTTGTAATAGGCTCAGAATAGACTTAGGGTTAAGGTTAGGGTTACGATAAGGTTAGGTTTATGATAGGGTTATGGTTAGTGTTAGGATTAGGGTTAGTGGTATTATGTTCAGGGTTCATGTTAGCATAACTCAGGGATGCTGTTAGACTTAGGGTTAGGATCAGGCTATAGGGGTTATCATTAGAGTTAGCCTTAATGATAGGGATAGAAAGGATTAGAGTGATTGTTTAGATTCAGTGATAGAATAGAGGTGCATATGAGAAGGTTTAGAGTTTGGGGCTAGAGGTAGGGCTTGATTTAATGTAAGGATTTAGTGTGTGGTTTAGGCTTCTGGTTAGAATCAGGTTAGGATTACAGTTAGGGTTAGGGTTACAAAATAGGTTTAGGATAAAGTTACAATAAAGTAGGGTCAAGTGTTAGTCTTCAGGGATATGGATAAAGTTATGGTTTGGATAGTGTTAGAGTTCGAGTTAGGGTTAATGTTAGGGTTAGTGGGGCTTGTGAATTGTTTCGCTTGCCCAAGTGGTGCTTTAGCCAGAGTTCTGTGTTTCACTGTATGAGGGAACAGGTATAGGAGTGCCCTGCTTCCCAAGTAATGTGAAGCTTAGCTGGCTCTTCTCAGTTAAGAACTCACTCTTAGAAACACAAATCATGGAGTAGAAACAATCAGGAACCTGCATTCTTAGAACATGTTACCAGCTCGTTTCCCTTAGGAATGAATGGGAGAGAAAACATCCCTTTCCACTTCCTCCACACAAGAACCTGGAAAAGTCAAGAATTTCACGGATGCTTTCTCTTAGGAGACTTAATGACTTGCCACTCTAAACCGGGGATTGAACTCAGGCCCTTGTGCTTAAGAAAAAGTCGGGATAGGGGCACAAACCGGCGACCTTGTGCTATTGAGCCTGGCATGGAAACTGCTGTGGTAGGTCGCTGCCTTGACTTGCCACTCTTGACGTAGTTTGGCTTTGCAAATAACTTAGGTTACAAAGGTAACAATTTAGCCACACTTCTGTGTGTCGCTGTATGCGGGAACAGGCATTGGAGTGTCCTGCTTCCCAAAGAATCTGGAGATTGGCTGGCTCTTCCCCATTAAGTACTCACTCCTGGAAACAGAAATCATGGAGCAGAAATGATCAGTTCTACCAGGAAACGTAGGTGCTTTGAACATGTTAACAGATCAGTTCCCTTCAGAATGAATGGAACAGAAATCATCTTTCTCCATTTCCATTGTACATGAGCCAGAAAGTCACCAACTTCAGGGATCCTTTCTCTCAGTAGTCTGAATGAATTAATAGTATTGGCATACTGAGGCTTTGTAATACTTTAGTCAGAATTCGGTGTTTTGCTGTATGCGGGAACATGGATTGTACTGCACTGCTTCCCAAAGAAGCTGAACCTTAGCTGGCTATTCTCCATTGAGAACTCATTTTTAGAAACACAAAACATGGAGCAGAAACATTCAGCTCTGTCAGGAAACTTGGATGCTTGAAATATATTACCATCTCGTTTCCCTTAGGAATGAACGGGAGAGAAAATTACCTTCTCAATTTCCATTGCACAATGAGTTGGAAAGTCACAAACTTCACAGGAGCTTTCTCTTAGGAGACTGAATGAGTTTCCACTCTTGGCATAGTGGGGATGTGTTAGTTACTTTAGTTATGAAAGTGATGTGTTAACCAGAGTTCTGTGTTTCTCTGTATGAGGGAACAGGCATTAGAGTGCCCTTCTTTCCAAAGAAGCAGGAGCTTAGTTGACTATTCCCCATTAAGAACTCTCTGTTAGAAAAAAAAAGCATGGAGCAGAAGCAATCAGCTCTACTAGGAAACAGGGATGCTTAGAATGGGTTACTAGCTTGGTTCCCATAGTAATGAATGAGAGAAAAATCATCCTTCTCCAGTTCTTTTGCATGACCTGGAAAGTCACCAACTTCACAGTTGCTTTCACTTAGGAGACTGAATGAGTTCCAGCACTTGGCATAGTGGGGATTTGTGACTTTTTAGCCACAATTCTGTGCTTCACTGTATGTGGAAACAGGCATTGGAGTTCCCTGCTTCCCAAACATGCTGGAGTTCAGATACCTTGTCTCCATTAAAAACTCACTCTTTGAATGAAAAATCATGGATCAGATACCATCAGCTATTCCAGGAAACCTGGATGCTTCGAATGTGTTACAATCTTTGTTCCCAAATTAATGAATCTGAGAGAAATTATTCTTCTCCAGTTTTTCTGCACAATGAGCTGGAAAGACTCCAACTTAATGAATGCCTTCTTTTAGGAAACTGAATAAAATGCCACTCTTGGCATAGTGGGGTTTAAGAATTACTTTGTTTGCAAATGTGACATTTTAGCCAGAATTCAGTGTTTCACTGTATGCAGGTATAGGCACTGGATTTTCCTGCTTCACAAAGAAGGTGGAGTTTAGCTATCTCTTCTCCATTAAGAATTCATTTGTAGAAACACCAATCATTGGACAGAAACAATGAGGAAACCTGGATACATAGAAAGTGTTACCTATTAATTTCACTTAAGAATGAATGGTAGAGAAAACATCCTTCTCCAGTTCCTCTGCACAACGAGCTGGAAAGTCACCAATTTCATAGATGCTTTCTTTTAGGAGACTGAATGAGTTGCTATTCTGGGCATAATGGGGCTTTGTGAATTACTTCGGTAACCATATTGAAGTTTTGGCAGGAGACCTGTGCTTTACTCTATATGTGAGAAGGCTTTTGTGTTCCCTGCTTTCCAAAGCAGCTGGACCTTAGCTCTTCTCTATTAAGAACTCATTCTTAGAATCAAAATAATCAGAGATAGGGTTAGGATTAGCATAAGGGGTATTCTGTTCAATGTTAGGATGAGGATAAGACAGAGTTACAGTTATAGTTAGGTTTAGGGTCAGGGTACAGGTTTTATCATTATCATTACCATTAAGTTTTGGGATAGAAATTGTTGGGTGAATGCTTACATTTAGAGTTAGTGTAGGGGTAGATATAAGAAGGGTTATAGTTAGGGCCTACAGTTAGTGTTAGGTTTACTGTAAGGATTTAGGGTGTGTGCTATGGTTAATTTTAGAATAGGTTTATTTTTATGATTAGGTTATGGTTAGGATATAGGCTTAGGATAGATTTAGGTTAGGATTAAGGTTAGGGTTAGACTCTCTGCTTAGGTTTAGGCTTAGGTTTAGGTTTTGGATAGTGTTACCATTAGGGTTAGGATTTAGTGTTAGTGTTAGGGTTCAGTTTAGGCTTAGGTAAGAGTTAGGTTTAGGGTTGGTGTTAAGGTTAGGATTCACTTTTATGGTTAGTGATATTGTTAGTGTTGGTGCTAGTGTTAGGGTTAGATTTATGATAAAGTTAGGGTTAGGATTAGTGTTAGGGTTAGGGTTAGGGATAGGATTAGGCTAGGATGAGAGTTAGGGTAGGGTTTGTTTTTGAATAGATTTAGCATTATATATAGGGTTCGGGTTAGTGTTAGTGTTAGGATTGGGGTTAGGGTTAGGAATAAGGTTTGGATTTGGCTGGATTTAAGGTTAAGGTTTGAGTTAATGTCAGGAGTATGGTTATGGTTAGGGGTAGGGATAGGTTGGATTTAGGGTTAGGGTTTGGTTTGTTTAGGATAGAGTCAGCTTTATGATTTTGATTAAAGTTAGTATTCATGTTAGTTTTAAGATGGAGCTAGGTTTAGGTTTAGGGTTAGGATAGAGTTAGGGTTAGGATTGGGTTTAGTGTTGGTATTAGTGTTATGGTTAAGATTAGTGTTTAGATTTATGGTTATGATTGGTGTCATGGTTAAGCCAGTGTTAAAGTTAGGTTTAGGGTTAGGATTAGGAAATGATTAAGGTTAGGTATGTAGTTAGAATTTCGGGTGAGTGTTAGATATAGGGTTATGGCTATGGATAGTTTTAGGAAAGACTTAAGGCTACAGTTAGGGTTATGATTTAGCACTACGTTTAGGCTTAGGCTAAGGGTTAGGTTAGAGTTAGGGTTAGAATGACTGTTAAGGTTAGGATTTAGGTTTAGTTTTAGTGTAAGCGTGATTGTTAGGTTTAGTGTTAGGGGTAGGTTTTGGGTTAGTGTTGAGTTAAGGTTCAGTTTCGGGTAAGTGTCAGTGTTATGATTACAGTTAAGGTTAATGTTTAGATTTATGGTAAGTGTAAGGTCAGGATAGATTTAGTGTTAGAGTTAAGGTTAGGAAAATGTTAGGGACAGGTTTTCAGTTAGGATTAAGATTTAGGGTTAGGGTTAGGGTTCGAGTTGGGATTATTTATAGTATATTATTAGGTTTAGTGTTTGTTTTAGGGTTAGGGTTAAGATAGGGTTAGTGTTAGTGTTAGGGTTAGGAAAGTCTTACTGTTAGAAACACAATTAGGGTTAGGGTTAGTTTTAGGTTTAGGATAGAGTTAGGGTTATGGTTAGTCTTAGGGTAAGTGGTAGAGTTAGGTTTTGGGTTTGGATACAGTTAGGGTTAGCTTAGGGTTAGGGTTGGTGTTGAGGGTTAAGTTTAGGATTAGGGTGAGAATAAAGTAAGCGTTAGGAGAGTATTAGGGTTAGGGTTATGATAGGGCTAGTGTTAGGGTTACTGTTAGGGTTAGAGTTAAGATTGAGTAATGGTTAATGTTAATATTTGTGTTAGTGTGAGGGTTATGGTTAGGGATAGGGTTAGGGTTTTGGTTAGTGTTGGGGTTAGGATTAGCGTTATGGTTATGGTTAGGTTTGGGGTTAAGATACAGTTCAGGCTAGGGTTTGGATTAGGTTTAGAATTTATGGTTAAGTTTAGTGGTAAGGTCATGATAGGTTACGATTGTGCTTAGCATCAGGATTAGGATTTCTCATTAGTTTTAGGGTAAGGGTTAGAATTAGGATATGTTTAGGGCTAGGTTTTATTTAGAGTGAGGTTTAGGGTTAGGATTAAGGTTAGTTTTAGGTTTATCTTTAGATTAATGTTAGCTTTATGTCTAGGGTTAGTTTAGAGTTAGAGTTCTTGTTAGGGTTAGGGTTAGCATAGAATTACAGTTAGGGTTATGGTTATTTGTAGGTTTAGATTCTGCGTTAGGATAGTGTTATGGTTAGCAATATTGTTAGGATTCAGGATAGGGTCAGGATAGACTTAGGGTTAAGTTTATGGTTATGATAGCATTAGGTTTAGGGTTAGGATTAGGATAATGGGTATTGCACTCAGGATTAGTGTTAGAATAACAAAGGGTTATGGCTAGACTTAGGTTTAGGATCAGGGTGTAGTGTTTATCAGTAGGGTTAGGAATAGAATGTTTGAAATAGAAATTGTTAGGTCATTATTTAGATTTATTTTTAGAGTAGAAGTAGATAAGATAAGGGTTAGGGTTTGTGGTTAGATTTAGTGCTTGGTTTACAGTTGGATATAGTGTGAGGGTTAGGGTTCTGGCTAGAATAGGGTTAGGGATACTTTTAGTGTTAGGGTTAGGATATAGGTTTAGGAGAGAGTTTGGTTAAATTTAGTTAAGGGTTAGTATTTAGTGTTACAGTTATGGTTAAGTTTTGGATACTGTTAGGGCTAGAGGTAGGGTTAGTGTAAGGGTTAGTGGGGCTTCTGAATTGCTTCGCTTATCAAAGTTAGGCTTTAGCCAGAGTTCTGTGTTTCACTGTATGCTGGAACAAGCATTGGAGTGCCTTGCTTCCCAAATAATGTGGAGCTTAGCTGGCTCTTCTCAGTTTAGAATTCACTCTTAGAAACACAAATCATGGAGCAGAAACAATCAGGAACCTGCATGCTTAAAACATGTTACCGGCTCGTTTCCCTTAGGAATGAATGGGAGAGAAAAGATCCATCTCCACTTCCTCTGCACAAAAATCTGGAAAGTCAACAAATTCATGGATGCCTTCTCTTAGGAGACTTAATGACTTGCCACTCTTGGCATAGTTTGGATTTGCGAATTACTTAGGCTACAAAGGTGTTGATTCAGCCACACTTCTGTGTGTCAATGTATGCGGGAACAGGCATTGGAGTGGCAGCTGCCCAAAGAAGCAGGAGTTCCGTTGGCTCTTCTCCACGAAGTATTCGTTCCTAGAAACACAAATCGCATATAAGAAACTATCAGCTCTACCAGGAAACGTGGATGCTTTGAACGTATTAACAGATCAGTTCCCTTAAGAATGAATGGGACAGAAGTCATCCTTCTCCAGTTCCATTATGCATGAGACAAAAAGTCACCAACTTAATGAATCATTTCTCTTAGTAGTCTGAATGAGATACCACTATTGGCACACTGAGGCTTTGTGAGGTTTTCGACAAAATTTCTTGTCTTGCTGTATGTGGCAACATGTATTAGAGTACCCTGTTTCCCAAAGAAGCTGGAGCTTATCTAGATCTTGTGCGTTAAGAACTCACTCTTTGAAACACAAATCATGGAGTAAAAACAAGCAGCTCTGCTTAGGGAACTTGACACTTCAAACGAGTTTCTGCCTCTGTTCCCATAGGAATGAATGGGAGAGAAAACACCCTTTGGCAGTTTCTCTGCACAATGAGCTGGAAAATCACAAACTTCATGGATGTTTTTTTTAAGGAGACTGAATGAGTTGCAGCTCTTGGCACAGTGAGACTTTGTAAATTACTTCAGTTACCAAGGTGATATTTTAGCCAGAGTTCTGTGTTTCACTGTATACGGGGACAGGCATCGGAGTGCCCTGATTCCCAAAGAAACTGGAGCTTAGGTGGCTCTTCTTCATCAAGAACTTACATTTAGAAACACAAAGCATGGAGCAGGAACATTCCACTCTACCAGGAAACCTGGATGCCTAGAACGTGGTACTATCTTGTTACACTTAGGAATGAATGGAAATTTCACCTTCTCAATTTCCACTGCACAATGAGCTTGAAAGTCACCAACTATACAGAAGCTTTCTCAAAGAAGACTGAGTTGCAACTCGTGGCATAATGGGAATGTGAGAATTACTTCCTTTACAAAAGTGACATGTTAACCAGAGTTCTGTGTTTCACTGTATGAGGGAAGAGGCATTGGCATTCCCTGCTTCACAAAGAAGCAGGAGCTTAGATGGCTCTTCTCTGTTAAGAACTCAGTCTTAGAAAAATAAGTATGGAGCGTATGCAATCAGCTCTACCAAGAATCCTGGATTCTTAGAAAGGGTTACTAAGTTGATGCACATAGTAATGAATGAGAGAAAAAAATCCATCTCTAGTTCTATTGCACAAGCTAGAAAGTCACCATCTTCATGGATGCTTTCTCTTTGGAGACTGAATGAGTTGCAACTCTTGGCATAGTGGGGCTTTCTGAAGTTTCAACCATAATTCTCTGCTTTTCTCTATGCAGGTAAAGCTATTAGAGTTCCCTGTTTCCCAAAGAAGGTAGAGCTTAACTGTCTCTTCTCTGTTAAGTACTATCTCTTAGAAACACAAATCATGGACTGGAAAAAATCAGCTATACTACAAAACTTGGGTGCTGAGTACATGTTACGAGCTCGGTTCCCTTAGGGATGAACGTGAGAGAAAACATCCTTCTCCAATTCCATGCCAAATGAGCTAGAACATCAACAACTTCATGGATGCTTTCACTTAGGGAACAGACTGAGTTGAGACACATGGCATAGTTGGGCTTTGTGACGTTTATCCACAATTCTGAATTATGCTCTATGCGCAGAGTCTTTGGAGTGCCCTGCTTCTCAGAGAACCTGGATCTTAGCTGGAACTTTTCCGTTAAGAATTCAGACACAAGAACACAAATCACAGAGCAGAAACAATAAGCTATACTGGGAAATCTGGGTGCTTAGATCCTGTTACCAGTTCGGTTCCCATACAAATGATCAGTAGAGAAAACATCGTTCTCCAGTTCCTCTGAACAGCAAACTGGAAAGTCCACAACTACACCAATGTTTCTCTTAGGAGACTGAATGAGTTCCCAATCATGGCATGGTGGGGCATTGTGAATTACTTGGATTATCAAAGTGACGTTTTAGCCAGAGTTCTATTATTCACTGTGTGTGGACACAAGCACTGCAGTGCCCTGCTTCCAAAGGAAGCTGAAGCTTAGCTGGCTCTTCTCCATAAAGAACTCAGTCTTAGAAACAATTCATGTGGCAGAGACAATCAGGGAAATTGAAAGATTAAAACTTTTTACCAGCTCTTTTCCCAGAGGAGTGAATATGAGAGAATACATCTTTCTTCTGTTCCTCTACACAATGAACTGGAAAGTCACAAAACTCATGGATACTTTCTCTTATTAGATTGAATGTGTTGTGACTCTTGGCATAGTGGGGCTTTATGACATTTCAGCCAGAATTCTGTGTTACACTTTATGCGGGAACAGCCATCGGAGTGCCTTGCTTTACAAAGAAGCAGCAGCTTAGCTGTTTCTTCTCCTTTAACAACTCACTCTTAGAAACACAAATCATGGATCAGCAAAAACCAGCTCTGCCAAATACCTGGATGTTACCATCTTGTTTCTCAGAGGAATTAATGGGAGCCAGAATATCCTTCACCAGTTCCTATACACAACGAGCTCTAAAATGAAAAACTTCACTCATGCTTTCTCTCAGAAGAATGAATGAGTTGCCACTCTTGGCATAGTGGGACTTCTGAATTACATAGGTAACCAACGTGACGTTTTAGCTAGATTTCTATGTTTCACAATATACGCAGGCATTTTGTTGCCCTACTTCCCAAAGAAGCTGGTACTTCACTGGCTCTTGTTCATTAATTACTCACTCTTAGAAACACAAATCATGGAGCATAATCAATCAGTTGTACCAGGAAACCTCAATGTTTAGAACATGTTGCCATCTTGGTACCCACAGGAATGAATGGGAGAGAAAACACTTTTCTCCAGTTCTCTGACAAATTATCGAGAACATCACCAATTTCACAGATGCTTTCTCTTAGGAGACTGAAAGAGATGCCGCTCTTGGCATAGTGGTGCTTTGTGACGTTTCAGCCAGAATTCTGTGTTTCACTGTATGCGGGAACAACCATTGGAGTTCCCTGCTTCCCAAAGAAGCTGCAGCTTAGCTGGATCTTCTCCGTTATGAACTCACTCGTAGAAGCAATAATCATGGAGCAGAAACAATCAGCTATACTAGGAAACCTGGATTCTGAGAATGGGCTACAAACTCTTTTCCCTTCAGAATGAATGCGAGAGAAAACATCCTTTCTCCCGTTCTGCTTCCCATTGAACTGGAAAGTAAATAAATTCAACTATGATTATTCTTAGGAGAATGAATGAGTTGCTTCTCTTGGCATGGTGGGGCTTGCAAGATTCTTCATCTAGGAAAGTGATGTTTTAGTGAGACTTCTGTGTTTTGCTGTATGCGGGAACAGACATTGGAGTGCCCTGCTTCTCTGAGAAGCTGAATCTTACTTGGATCTTCTCCATTAAGAACTCAACCATAGAAACACAAATCATGGAGCAGAAGCAATCAGCTCTACTAGGAAACGTGAGTGCTTAGAGCCTCGGTTCCCATACAAATGAAAGGCAGAGAAATCATCCTTCTCCAGTTTTTCTGAAAAATGTGCTGGAAAGTAACAAACTTGAAAGGTGCTTTCTCCTAGGAGAGTGAATAAGTTGCCAGTGTCAGTATAATGGGTCTTGAGAATTAGTTCTTTTGCCACAGTGAAGATTTTTGCCAGAGATCTGTGTTTAACTGTATAACTCTATTCAGGAACATTCATTGGAATACCCTGATTCCCAAAAAGTTGGAGCTTAGCTGGTTTTTCTCCTTTAACAACTGACTCTTAGAAACAAAATTCATGGTGCAGAAATAAGCAGGAATCCTGGATGCTTAGAATGTGTTTCCAGCTCGGTTCCCAAAGCAATGAATGGAAGAGAAAACATCCTTCTCAAGTTCCTCAACATAATGGGCTGGAAAATCAACAGTTTCTTAAATGCTTTCTCATGGGAGAATGGATGAGTTGACACTCTTGGCATGGTTGGGCTTTGTGAAATTTTAGCCAGAATTCTGTGTTTCACTGCATGCAGGAACAAGCATTGGACCTCCCTGTTTCCCAAAGATGCTGGAGCTTAGAATGCTCTTCTCCTTTAAGAAATCAATCTTTGAAACACAAAGCATGGACCAGAAGCAATCCACTCTACCAGGAAACCTGCACACTTAGAAAGTATTACCAACTCGTTTTCCTTAAGAATCAATGGGAGAGAAACCATCCTTCTCAAATTCCTATGCACAATGAACTGGAAAGTCACCAATTTCATGAATGGTTTCTATTAGGAGAATGAATATGTTTCCACTCTTTGCATATTGGGGCTTTGTGAATTTCTTCAGTTACCAAAGTGATGGTTTAGCCAGAATTCTGTGTTTTGCTGTATATGGGAACAGGCGTTGGAGTGGCCTGCTTCTCAAAGAAGCTGAATCTTACCTGGATCTTCTCCATTAAGAACTCAGACTTAGAAAGAGAAATCACAGAGCAGAAACATTCAGTTCTACTGGGAAAACTTGGTGCTTCAAGCCTGTTACCAGCTTGGTTCCTATACAAATGATTGGAAGAGGAAACATCATTCTCCAGTTCCTTTGCACAATGAGCTGGAAAGTCAACAACTTAACTCATGCTTTCTCCTAGGAGAGTGAATGAGATGCCACTCTTGGCATAAACGGGCTTCCAATTTACTTTGGTAACCAAAGTGTCATTTCAGCCAGTGTTCTGTGTTTCATCTAATGTGGGAACAGGCATTGGAATTCCTTGCTTCTCAAAGAAGCTGGATCTCAGATGGGTCTTCTCTGTTAAGAACTTACTCTTAGAAACACAAATCTTGGAGCAAAGACAATCAAGAAATGTGGATGCTTAGAGTATGTTACCAGGTCTTTTCCCAATGGAACAAATAGGAGTGAAATTTCCTGCTCTAGTTCCTCTGCACAACAAATAGGAAATTCACCAACTTCATGTATGTTTAATCTTAGGAGACTTAATGAGTTTCCTCTCTTGTCAGAGTGTTTCTTTGAGAATTACTTCGGTTACCAAAGTGATATTTTAGACGGAGTTCTCTGATTTTCTCTATGTGGGAATAGCTTTGCAGTGCCCTGCTTTCCAAAGCAGCTTGATCTTCTCCATTAAGAACTCTCTCTTAGAAATACAAATCATGGAGCAAAGCAATCAGAAAACCTGGATGCTTAGAACATTTAACAGCTCAGTTCCCTGAGGAATGAATGGGATAGAACACACGCTTCTTCAGTTCCTCTGCAAAATGAGCTGGGAATTCACCAACTTCACGGATGCTTTCTTTTAGAAGACTGAATGAGTTGCCCCTCTTGGCATGGTGCAGCTTGCGAATTACTTCGGTTATGAAATTGACGTTTTCGCCACAGTTCTGTTTTTCATTTTATGTGGGGACAGGCATTGGATTGGTCTGCTTCCAAAGAAGCTGGAGCTTGACTGGCTGTTTTCCATAAAGAACACACTCATAGAATCTCAAACCATTAGGCAGAGACAGTCAGAAAACCTGGGTGCTTAGAACGTGTTACCAACTCAGTTCACTTAGGAATGAATGGGAGAGAAATCATTCTCTCATTCCTCTGCACAACGAGATGGAAAGTCTTTAAATTCAAGGATGCTTTCTCTTAGGAGACTCATTTTCCACTCTTGGCATAGTAGGGCTTTGGGAATTACTTAGGTTCCCAAGGTGAAGATTTGGGGGGATTTTTGTGCTTTGCTGTATGAGTGAACAGGCTTAGGTGTTCCTTGCTTCCCAAAGCATCTGGAACTTACATAGATCTTCTCCATTAAGACCACACACTTAGAATCCAAATAATCACCCATAGGTTAAGGATTAATGTTAGGGATATTGTGTTCAGATTTAGCATTAGTGTAAGACAGGGTTATGGTTAGAGTTAGGGTTGGGGTAAGGGTTTACCGAGTGTCGTTAGGGTTGGCGTTAAGTTTAGGGATAGAATACATTAGTGTTAATGATTACATTTAGGATAAGCATAGGGGTAGATACAACAAGGGTTAGGTTTAGGGGTTAGAATTAGTTTTAGGTGTACTGTAAGGATTTAGGATGATGGTTAGCATTAGGGTTAGAATATGGTTAGCCTTACACTTAGGTTTAGGTTAAGGATATAGGGTTTGAATAGTATCAGCTTAGGGTTAGTTTTGGGTTTAGTTTTTAGGGTTAGGGTTACCGTTATGGCTTGGATAGTGTTAGGGTTAGTGTTAGGTTTAGAGTCAGAATTAGTGTTAAGATTAGTGATAAGATTTGGGTTTAGTGCTAGGATTAGGTTTAGGATAGATTTAAGGTTAGGCTTAGGTTTAGAATGTTAGAATTAGGATTAGGTTTGCAGTTAGGGTAGAACTAATGTTAGCATTAAAGTTAGGGTTTAAGGTCAGTGTTAATGTTCAGGTTATAGTTAAGTTAGAGTTATTGTTAAGGTTAGTGTTAAGGGTAGGGTTAGTGTTAGTGTTAGATTTAGGGATTGGTTTAAGACAGGATTAGGGTTAGGGATAGGGTGTGAGTTCAGATAGATTTAAGATTAAGTTCAGGGTTCATTTTGTTAGTGTTACTGTTAGGGTTTGTTTTTGTGTTATGATATGGTTATGGTTATCTTTGGGTTAGCATTAGGATTTAGTGTTAGGACTAGGGCTAGGATTACAATAGGACTAGGGTTAAGGTTACAATTCAGATATAGGCCTGGGTTACTGTTGGGGTCAGTTTTAGGATAGATTTAGGGATAGAGTTTGGTTTAGGATTAGGGTTAATGTTAGGTTTACGGTTAGGGTTAGTTTTAGTGTCAGGGTTAGGGTTACGCTTAGGGTTAGGGTATGGAGAGAATTAGTGTTAAGGTTTGCTTTGTTTAGGATAGATTTAGCTTTATGATTATGATTAAGGTTAGCATTAGCATTACTTTTAAAATACAGTTAGTTTTAGGGATACGGCTAGTGTTAGGATAGAGTTAGTGTTAGGGTTACTGTAAGGGTTAAGATTAGTCTTTAGGGTTAGGTTTAAGATAAGGGTCAGGGTTAGGACAGAGTTAGGGTTAGGGTTAGGGTTAGGAAAGTGTTAACATTAAGGGGTAGCTTGCCTTTAGGCTTATGGTTGGGATGGAGTTAGATTTATTGTCAGTATTAGTGTTCATGTCAGAGTTATGGTTAGGGTTAGAGTTAGGGTTAGGGTTTGTGTTAAGGTTACAGTTAGGATTAGCTTTAGTGTTAGGGTAATGATTGGGGATAGGATTGAGTTAGGCCTGGGCTTGGGTTATTGTTAGGATTTAGGGTTAAGTTTAAGCTTAGGGTTACGATAGTTTTAGGGTTATGCTTAGGGTTAGGATTATGATTTAGCATTAGGGTTAGTGTAATGGTTAGGGTTAGGACAGAGTTATGGCTAGGGTTTATTTTAGGGTTAGGGTTAGTTTTGGGTTTATTTTTAGAATAGCGTTAGGATTAATGGTAGTTTTAGGGCTAGGTTAAGTTAAGCTTTAGGGTTAGTTTTAGGGTTAGAGTTATGGAGAGGGGTAGGGTTAAGTTTAGATTTAGGGTCAGGGTTAAGATAGAGTTAGGGTCATGGTTAAGGTAAGGTTTAGTGTTAGGCTTTCTGTTAGGGTCAGGATAGAGTTAGGGTAAGGTTAGGGGTATGATAAGGTTAGTTTAGATTAGTTTTAGTGCTAGGGTAGTTGTTAGGATAGAGGTAGGTTTAGGATTAGTGTTAAGGTTAGGATGTAGTTTTAGGGTTAGGGTTAGATTTAGTGTTTGGGTTAGTGTGATGGTTATAATAGAAGTAGGTTTAGGTTTTGAACATGTTACAACCTTGGTTAAGACAGAAATAAATAGGAGAGAAAACTTCTTTCTCCACTTCCTCTGTACAACAACCTGCAAAGATGAAAACTTCAGTGATTTTTCTTAGGGGCCTGAATGAGTTGCAGTTCTTATCATTGTGGTTCTTTGTGAATTACTTATTTTACCAAAGTGATGTTTTAGCCAGAGTTTTTGTTTTACTATATGTGGGAACATGCACTATAGTGTCCTTCTTCCCAAAGAAGCTGGAATTTAGCTGTCTCTTCTCCCTTAAGTACTCACTCTTAGAAACACAAATCATGCAGCAGAAACAAGCAGCTCTACTAGGACACCTTGGTGCTTAGAACATTTTTACAGCTCGGTTTCGATAGGAATTAATGGGAGAGAGAACATCCTTCTCCAGTTCCTCTGCACAATGAGCTCAAAAGTCACCAAATTCATGGATGCTTTCTCTTAGGAGACTGAATGAGTTTCCACTCTTGGCATAGTGGTTCTTGTCAATTAGTTCCATTACCAAAGTAACTTTTTTTCCAGAATTCTCTTTTTCACTGTATGTGGGAACAGGCATTGGTGGGCCCTTCTTCCCAAAGAAACTTGAGCTTAGCTGGCTCTTCTCCATAAAAATTTACTCTTTGAAACAGAAATCACTGAACAGAGACAATTAGAAAACCGGGCTGTTTAGATCGTGTTACCAGCACTTTTCCCATAGGAATGAATGAGAGAGAAAACCTCCTACTCCAGTTCCTCCACACAACTAGTTGAAAATCACCAATGTCTAGGATGCTTTATCTTAGGAGGCTGAATGAGTGGCCACTCTTGGTGTAGTGGGCTTCCCGAATTGCTCCAGTTGCGAAATTGACATTTTAGCCAGAGTTCTGTGTTTTCCTGAATGTGAGAACAGGCATTGTGGTGCCATGCTTGTCAAAGTAGGTGGAGTTTAGCTGCCTGTTCTCCATTAAGAACTCACTCTTACAAACACAAATCATGGAGCCGCAACTATGAGCTCTACTAGGAAACCTGAATGTTTAGGACGGGTTACCATCTCAGATCCCCTAGGAGTGAATAGGAGAGAAATCATCCTTCCCCCATTCATCTTCACAATGAGCTGCAAAATCACTAAATTCAAGGATGCTTTCTTTTAGCAGATTGAGTTGCCACTCTTGGCATAGTGGGGCTTTGCCAATTACTTAGGTTACCAAAGTGAAGTTTTTGTGGGAGTTCTGTGCTTTGCTGTATGTGTGAACAGGCTTAGGTGTTCCTTGCTTCCCAAAGCAGCTAGAACTTACATAGCTCCTCTCCATGAAGATCACACTCTTAGAATCCAAATAATCAGGCATAGTTTAAGGATTAGTGTTAGGGATATTGTGTTCAGAGTTAGGGTTAGGGTAAGCCAGGTTTACGGCTAGAGTTAGTGTTAGGATCTGGTTTTAGGGGTTATCGTTAAAGATAGCATTAGGTTTATGGATAGAAAGCATTAGGGTTGTTTAGATTTATGGTAAGCATATGGGTAGATACGAGGAGGGTTAGGGTTAAAGGCTAGGTTTAGTGTTATATTTATTGTAAGGTTTTAGGGTGAGGTTTACGGTTAGGGTTAGAATAGGGTTAGGGCTACAGTTAGAGTAAGGGTGAGGAT
This sequence comes from Octomys mimax, assembly GCA_002564305.1. NCBI lineage: Eukaryota > Metazoa > Chordata > Mammalia > Rodentia > Octodontidae > Octomys > Octomys mimax. The sequence continues at coordinate 28,192 of NDGM011226199.1, forward strand.
ATAGTGTTAGGATAATGTTAGTTTAGGGTTAGAGTTAGGGTTAGACCTCAGGGTTAGAGTTAGTTTTAGGGTTAGTGTTAGTGTTTGGATAGTCTTAGGGTTAGGGTTATTGTTAGAGTTAGAGTTTGTGTTAAGATTATTAAGTGTTGGGGTTAGTGTTAGGATACATGTAGGGTTACTTTTAGGGTTAGAATAGGGTTAGCATTAGGGTTAGTTTTACAGTTAGAATGGAGTTCCTGTTAGAGTGAATGTTAGTATTTATGGTTATGGTTAGGGTTATTGTTCAGCTTAGAGTCAGCTTAGAGTTACAGTTAGGGTTGGTCTTAAGTTTAGGATTCACTTTAGGTTCAGTGTTATTGTTAGTTTAGTGTTAGAATTAGGATACAATTAGGATTAGGGATAGTGTTAAGGATAGGGTCTGTGTTAGTGCTAGGTTTAGGGATAGGCTTAGGATAGGGTTAGAGTTAAGGATAGGGTTTGGGGGCATATAGATTTAGTGTTAAATTTAGCATTCAATTTCATGTTAGTGTTAGGATTATGGTTAGTTTTAGGGTGATGTTAGGGTTATGTTTAGTGTTAGGTTTAGGATTAGGATTTAGTGTAAGGGTTAGGGTTATGCTTATGATAGGATTAGGGTTAGGCTTATGATTCAGATATAGGGTTAAGATTAGTGTTAGGTTTAGTGTTAGGATAGAGTTAGGGATAGGGTTTAGTTTAGGATTAGTGTTAGGATTAGGTTTTGGGTTAGTGTTAGAGATATGGTTAGGCGTACAGTTACTCTTAAGGGAAGGGTTAGGAGATAATTAATGTTATGCTTTGGTTTGTTTAGGATAGAGTTAGCTTTATGATTATAGTTAAGGTTAGTGATAGCATTAGTTTTAAGATAGTGTTAGTTTTAGGGTTAGCATTAGCATAGTTCAGGGTTACTGTTATGGTTAAGATTAGTATTTAGGGGTAAGTTTAGGATTGGTTTCAGGGTAAGGACAGAGTTAGGGTTAGGAAAGCGTTAGGGTTAAGGTTGTGGTTACTGTTAGGGTTAGGCTTAGGATTGAGTTAGGGTTAGTATTAGTGTTAGTGTTAGGGTTATGGTTAGTGTTGGGATAGGGTTTGTGTTTGGATAGATTTAGTGTTAAGTTTAGGTTTCAGATAAGTGTAAGTGTTTGGATTAGGGCTATGATAGTGTTATAGTTAGGGTTAGAGTTAAAATTAGGATATAGGGTTAGGATTAGAATTAGAGTTATGATAGGATTAGGGTTAGAGTTACGATTAGAATTTAAGTTTAGGTTTAGTGTTAGGGTCAGGGTTAGGTTAGAGTTAGGGTTAGGGTTTGGATTAGGATTGGTGTTAGGGTTAGGTTTTGCTTAAGGGTTAGGGTTAACTTTATGGATTAATTTTGGCTAGATTTATGTTTAAGGTTAGAGTTAGGTTTTGAGTTAGGTTTACTGTTATGGGTAGGGTTAGGACAGAATTAGAGTTCGGGTTCGGTTTGGTTAGGATAGTTATCTTTATGGTTACAGTTAAGGTTAGGGTTAGTGTTAGTTTTAAGATAGAGTTAGTTTTAATGTTAGTGTTATGGTTAGAATAGAGTTAAGATAGTGTTAGGGTTAGAGTTAGTCTTTAATGTTAGGATTATAGTTAGAGTTAAGATATAAGGTTAGGATACAGTTCAGTTAGCGTTAGGTTAGAGTTAGTCTATAGGGTTAGAGTTAGTGTTATGTTTAGGGTTTGAATAGTGTTAGAATTAGAGTTAGCTTTTTTTGAGGGTTAGAATAAGTTTTAAGATTCGTGTTAAGATTTAGGGTTCATGTTAAGGTTAGGTTTAGGATAGAGTTAGGATTAGAGTAGGGTTAGGGCTAGGGCTGTGGTTAGGGTTAGAATAGAGTCATTTTTAGAGTTAGCATTATGATTTAGGGTTATCGTTAGATTTCAGATTATGGTTTGGTTAAAGTTAGGGTTACGGTTGGTATTAAGGTTAGATTTCACTTTTAGAGTTATTGTTAGTGTTAGTGTTAGGGTTAGGGTTAGGTTTAGAATATAGTTAGGTTTAGGGTTAAGTTTATGGTTGGTGTTAGTGTTCAAGTTAGGGATATGTTTATTATATGGTGAGGGTTAGGCATAGGGTTTGGTTGTGGATAGATTTAGGGTTAAATTTAGGGTTCTGGTCAGTATTATTTTTAGTATTAGGGTTAGGTTTATGGGCATGATAGGATTAGGGTTAGGATTAGGATTTACATTTAGGGTTATGGTTATGGTTAGGTTTATGATAGGATTATGGTTAGGGTTAAAATTAGCATTTTGTGTTTGGTTTAGTGTTAGTGTCAGTGTTAGAAAAAAGTTAGTGATAGGGTTTGGGTTAGGGTTAGGTTTAGGTTTATGTTTTGGTTCAGATTTAGGTTTAGGATTAGGGTTATATTTAGTGTTTGGGTTTGGCTAGATTTAGTGTTAAGTTTAGAGTTAAGGCGAGGCATATGGTAATTGTTAAGGGTACGTTTAGGACTGAATTATGACTAAGTTTTGGTTTGATTAGTATAGAGTTAGGTTTATGGTTATGGTTAGCATTAGTCTTAAGATAGAGCGAATGGGCCGGTAGATGGCTCAGTGGAATAAACGCTTCTCTGGCAAGTGCAAGGGCCTGAGTTCAATCCCCAGTT
>NDGM011226199.1:30892-43829 GCA_002564305.1 Octomys mimax
CCACCAAAAAAAAAAAAAAAAAGATAGAGCTAGTGTTGGTGTTAGAGTTAAGGTTAAGTTATAGCTAGGATTAGGTTATGGTTAGCGTTAGTGTTAGGGATATGGGTCAGGATAAGGTTAGAGTTTGGGTTAGGTTAAGGTTAGAATAAGGGTTAGGGTTAGGGTTAGGGTTAGGATTGAGTTATGGCTAAGGTTTGGGTTAGTTTTAGGAGTTAAGGTTAGGTTTAGGGTTATGATAAAGTTAGTGTTACAGTAAAGGTCAGGATTAGGATTTAGCAATAGGGTTACAATTAGGGTTAGTGTTTAGATAGAGTTAGCACTAGGGTTTGAGTTAAGCTTAGGATTTAGTGTTAGCGTTGGGGTTAGTTTTAGGTATATCTTTAGAACAGTGTTAGGGTTACTGGGAGGTTTAATGCCAGGATTAGTTTAGGGTTCCAGTTATAGTTAGGGTTAGAGTTAGTGTTAGAATTTGGGTTAGGGTCAATATAGAGTTATGGTTAATGTTAGGGTTAGGTTAGATTTAGGGTTAGGGTTGGTGTTAAGGTTAGGATTCACTTTTATATTTAGTGTTGTTGTTAGTGTTAGTGTTAGGATCAGGTTTAGGATAGGATAAAGTTATGGATAGCGTTAGTGTTAATGGTAGGGTTAATTATAGTTTGGGTTAGAGATAGTTTTAGGATAGAGTTAATGTTAGTGATAGAATTAGGGTTCAGATAGATGTGTTGTAAAGTTCATTGTTCAGATTAGTTTTAGTGTTAGGATTAGGTTTAGGTTTAGGGTTATAAAAGGCTTATGGTTATGGTTTGGGTTAACATTAGGATTTATGATTTGGGTTAAGGTTAGGGTTTAGGTTTGGCTGGATTTAGGGTTAAGGTTAGAATTAGGTTAGGAGAAGGGTTATGGTTAGGGTTAGGGTTAAAATAGAAATAGGGTTAAGTTTTGGTTTGTTTAGGATAGAATTAGTTTTAAAGTTATCATAAAGGTTAGGGTTAGCATTAGTTTTAACATAGAGTTATTGTTAGTGGTAGGGTTAGAATAGAGTTAATTTTAGGCTAGGGTTAGTGAGGTGTTATGGTTAAGATTAGTCTTTAGGCTTAGGGTTAGTACTGTCGTCAGGATTATGACACAGTTAGTGTTAGGGAAAGGGTTAGGGTTAGAAGGGGTTTATTGTTAAAGTTGGGTTTAGGATTTATGGCTAGTGTTAGGTTTATTGTTAGTGTTCATGTTCAGGAAAGGTTCAGGGTAGAATTAGTGTTATGGTTAGGGTTAGGATTTAGGGTTAAGTTTAGTTTTATATTTAGGGTTACATTACAGTTAGACTTAGGGTTAGTGTTAAGGGTACAATTTAGGTTTAGGGTTACAGTTACTCTTAGTTTCACTCTTAGAATAAGGATAGGGTTTGGTTTAGGGATAGTGTTTGGGTTCAGATACAGTTAAGATTTTGTTTAGTTTTAGGGTTAGTGTTGGTCTTAGGATTAGTGTTAGGGTTACTGGTTAGGTTTATGGTAAGGGTTAGGTTTAGGATAGAGTTAGGGTTAGGGTTAGTGGTAGCTTTAGGATAGAGTTAGGGATGGGTTTTGTGTTAGGGTTAGGATTTAGTGTTAGGGTTACAGATAGAGTTTGGACTATTTTTAGTAAAGTGTTTGGTTTAGTGTTAGTTTGGGGTTAGATTTAGGATAGGGTTAGTGTTATGTTTAGGGTAAGGATTGTGTTATGGTTAGGTGAATGGTTAGGGTTAGGATTAGGAGTGGATAGAGTTAGGGTTAGGGTTAGAGTAGGAGGTAGAGTTAGGTTTTTGGTTCGGATACAGTTAGGGTTAAGGTTTAGGTTTAGGGTTGGGTTACGATTATTGTCAGGATAGAGTAAGGGGTAGGATAGATTTTTGGTTAGGGTTAGGGATATGATAGGGTTATGGTTAGGGTAGGGTAAGGATTAGGATTTAGGGTTAAGGTTAGTGTTAGGGTTATGATAGGATTAAGTTTAGGGTTAAGATTAAGATTTAAGACTTGGATTAGTGTTAGCGTCAGGTTTAGAATTGATTTAGGGATAGAATTTTTGTTAAGTTTAGGGTTAGGTTTAGGTTTTGGGTTAGTGCTATGGTTACAGTGAGCATTATAGTTTGGGATAGGTTATGGGTTATGGTTAGGGTTAGGGTCAGGGTTAGGTTTAGATTTTACGATTGGTTAGATTTATGGTTAAGGTTAAATTTAGGGTTGAGTTAGGTTATGTTTAATGTTAGGGTCAGGAGAGTATTATAGTTAGAATTTGGCTTTTTAGGATAGAGTTAGCTTTATGGTTATGGTGAACATTAGGGTTATTGTTATTTTTAAGATATATTAAGTCTAAGGTTTAGGATAGAGTTAGAGTTAGGGTTAGGGTCGGGGTACAAGTGTTATTTGTAGAGTTAACATTAATGTTAGGGATATAAAGTGTTAGGGGTAATAATTATAGAGATAGCATAGGGGTAGATACGAGATGGGTTAAGGTTAGGGGTTAGAGATAGTGTTAGCTTTATTGTAATGATTTGGGGTGAGGGTTACAGTTAGTGCTAGAATAGGGTAAGGGTTATGGTTATTGATAGGGTTAGGATAGAATTAGGTTAGGGTTATGTTTAGGGTTATTCTTTAGGGTTAGGGTAAGGGTTAGGGTTTGGACAGTGTTAGGGTTAGGGTTAGTGTTAAGGTTAGAGTTTGTGTTAAGTGTTAGGGTTAGCTTTAATGTTAGACTTAGGATAGAGTTAGGGTTAGTGTTAGGGTTAGGATTTAGGGTTCCACTTAGGGTCATGATAAGGTTAGCATTATGGTTATGTTTAGGATTATCATTTAGCATTAGGGTAAGATTTAGGGTTAGTGTTAGGATAGTTAGTGCTAGATTTTGGGTTAAGGTTAGGATTTAGTGTTAGTTATAGGGTTAGTGTTAATTTTATTTTTAGAATGGTGTTAGGGTTAGTGGCAGGTTTATGACTAGTGTTAGTTTTGGGTTAGGGTTAGAATTAGGGTTTGGGTTAGGTCCAGAGATAGCATAGAGTTAGGATAATGGCTACAGTTAGGGTTAGCTTTAGGGTTAGGGTTACGATAAATATAGGGTTAGGGTTAGGGTTAGGATTCCAGTTAAGTTTATGATAGAGTTAGGTTAGATCTAGGGTTAGTGTTACTATTTTGGTTAAGATTAGGGTGAGGATTTGATTGGTGCTAGGGTTAGTGTTAGGGTTAATATTAGTGCTAGGGTTAGTGTTCAGATTAGTTTTAATGATTAATGTGGTTAAGGTTAGGTCTAGGTTTATGGTTATCATTAGGATTAAGTTAGAGTTAGTGTTATGATTAAGCTCATCATAGTGTTAGGGTTATGATAGGGTTGTAGGGTTACTGTGAGGGTTAGGGTTAGGACTGAGTTATGGTTAGGTTTAGTATTAATGTTAGTGTTAGGGTTTATTTTTAGGATTAGGGTTAGTGTTTTAATTTTGGTTAGGTTAAGGATTACTGTATTGGTTACGGTTAGGTTTAGGATAGATTTAGAGCTAAGGTTTCTGTTAAGGTTAGGGTTTATGATTAGGTTTGAGGTTAGGGTTGTCTTAGGGTTAGGGTTATACTTATGGATAGGATTAGGATTTAGCATTAGGGTTAATGTTAGTGTTAGTTTCAGGATAGAGTTAAGGCTAGCGTTTGGTAAGGGTTAGGATGTAGGGTTAGGCTTAAGGTTAGTGTTAGGTTTACTTTTAGAATCATGCTATGGTTAGTGGTAGATTTAGCGCAAAGGCTAATTTAGGATTATGGACAGGGTTAGGGTTAAAGTTTCCATAGAGTCACAGTTAGCAGTACAGTTAGTGTTAGGTTTTAGGATAGAGTAAGGATTAGGATTGGGTTAGATTTAATGTTAAGGTAGTGGGTAGGTTAGAATTAGGCTTTGTGTTGGTGTTAAGGATAAGTTTTAGGGTTAGAATTGCAGTTAGTGTTGCAGTTTGTTTTATTGTGAGGGTGAAAGTAGATTTAAGGTTAGGACTTGAGCTTTTAAATATGTCTGTTAACATTGAAATGAATGGGAGAGAAAACATCCTACACCAGTTTCTGTGAAAAACGAGATGGAAAGTCAACAATTTCACAGATGCATTCTCTTAGGAGAAGAATGAGTCGCTACTGTAGGGTTAGTGGGGCTTTGCGAATTACTTTGTTTACCCAAGTGAGGTTTTAGCCAGTTCTGTGTTTCACTCAATGTGGGAACAAGGATTCGACAGTCCTGCTTCCCAAAGAAGCTGGAGCTTAGCTGGCTCTTTTCCTTTCAGAACTCACTAACAAAAACACAAAGCATGGAGGAGAAATATCAAGCTCTTGCAGGAAATCAGGATGCTTTCAATGTGTTAAAAGCTCGTTTCCCTTAGAAATGAATGGGTTAGAAAACATGCTTCTCCAGTTACTCTACACAACAATCTGGAAAATAAACAACTTCACAGATTCTTGTGCTTTGGAGACTGAATGAGTTTTGAGTCTTGGCATAGTGGATATGTTAATTACTTCCCTTTCGAAAGTGAAGTTTTAGCCAGAGTTCTGAGTTTCGCTGAACTGTGTGCGAGAACAGGCTTTGGAGTACCCTGCTTCTCAAAAAAAAACGAGAGCTTAGCTGACTCTTCTCCATTATGAACTCACTCTTAGAAACATAAATCACTGGGCAGAGACAATGAGGCAACCTGGATGCTTGGAAAGTGTTGCCAGCTCATTTCCCAGACGAGTGAATGGGAGAGAAAACAACCTTCTCCAGTTCCTCTGTACAACAAGCTGGAAATTTATCACCTTCACAGATGCTTTCTCTTAGGAGACTCAGTGAGTAGCCACACTTGGCATAGTGGGGCTTTGTGAATTACTTCGGTTACCAAAGTGATATTGTAGTCAGGGTTCTCTGTTTCACTCTATGCAGGAACAGGCATTGTAGTGCCCTGCTTCGTAAAGAAGTTGGAGCTTAGCTGGCACTTCTCCCCTAAGAACTCACTCTCAGAAACACAAATCATAGAGCAGAAACAATCAGCTATACTAGGAAACCTGGATGTTTAGAATGTGTTACCAGCTCAGTTCCCATAGGAATGAATTTGAGAGAAAATAACCTTCTAACGTTCTTCTGCACAATGACCACAAAAGTCACCAGCTTCATGGAAGCTTTCACGTATGATACTGAATGAGTTGCCTGTCTTTGCTTTGTAGGGCTTTTCAAATTATTTCAGTTACAACAGTGCCATTTTAGCCAGAGTTCTGTGTTTCGTTGTATGTGGAAACAGGCATTGGTGTGCCTTGTTTCTCAAAGAATCTAGAGCTTAGATGTCTCTTCTCTGTTATAAACTCACTCTTAAAAACACAAATCATGGATCAGAAACAATCAATTCTACCAAGAAACCTGGATCCTTACATTTTAGCAGCTCCTTTCCCTTAGGAATGAATGGGATAGAAATTATCTTTCTCCAGTTAATCTGCACAACAAGGTGGAAAGTCACCAACTTCATGGTTGCTTTTTCTTAGGAGACTGAATGAGTTGACACTTTTGGCATAGTTAGGATTTCTGAATTACTTCGGTTACCATAGTGACATTTTAGCCAGAGTTCTGTGTTTCACTGTATGTGGGAACAGGCATTGGAGTGCCCTACTTCCTGAAGAAGCTGGAGCTTAGCTGACTCTTCTCAGTTAAGAATTCACTCTTAGAAACACAAATCATGGTGCAGAAACAATCATCTCTACTAGGAAAACTGGGAGCTTATAACGTGATAAGTTTTCACTTCCCATAGGAATGAATGGGAGAGAAAATACCCTTCTCCAGTTCCTCTGCATAACAGGCTGGAAATTCACCTATCTCACTGATGCATTCTCTTAGGAGACTGAATTGCCACTCTAGACATAGTGGGGCTTTGCAAGTTACTTCCGTTATGAAAGTGAAGCTTTGTCATGGGTTCTGTTCTTTGCTGTATGTGTGAAAACAATTTGGTATTCCCTGCTTCACCAAGAAGCTGGACTTTAGATGGCTCTTCTCAGTTAAAATCTCACTCTTAGAATCCAAATAGGATTTGTGTTAGGATTAGGATTAGCGGTATTGTGTTCACCTATATGTTCAGTGTAAAATAGGGTTACAGTTAGAGTTAGGGTTAGGATTAGGCTACAGGTGTTATTGTTGGGGTTAGCATTACGGCTTGTTATACAAAGTGTTAGGATTAATTTTTGGATTTAGGGATAGTGTAGGGGTAGATATGAGAAGGGTTAGGGTTAGTACCTAGAGACAGTGTTATCTTTACAGTAAGGATTTATCATGAGGTCTAGGTTTAGAGCTAGAATACAGTTAGGGTTAAGGTTATGGTTAGGGTTTAAATATAGTGTTAGGATAGAGTTGGTTTAGGGTTGAGGTTAGCGTTAGTCTTTAGGGTTATGTTTAGAGTTAGGTTATGGTTAGTGTTAGGCTTAGGGTTAGTGTTAATTTTAGAGTTAATTTTAAGATTAGTGTTAACAGTTAGGTTTAGTGTGAGGGTTAGTGATAAGATAGAGTTAAGGTTAGGGTTAGGATTTAGTGTTACAGTTAGAGTAGAGTTAGTGTAGCTTTAGTGTTAATATTTATGGTAAGGTTTGGGGTTCAACTTGGTGTTAGGTTATAGTTATTTTAGGGTTGGTGTTAAGGTTGGGCTTTCCTTTTAGTGTTAGTGTTAGTGTTAATGTTAGGGTAAGCTGAATACATTTAGGTTTAGGGTTAATGTTAAGGGTAGGGTTAATGTTAGTGTTATATTTAGGGATAAATTTAGAACAAGATAGGGTTAGGAATAGGGTTTGGGTTTACAGAGATTTAGGGTTAAATTTAGCTTTAGGGTTAGTGTTAGTGTTAAAATTATGGTAAGGATTAGAGTTATGATAATTTTATGGTTAAGGTTAGGGTTACAATTAGGATTTAGGGTTAGTGTTATTGTTACGGTTAGGATAGGTTTAGAGTTATGGTTACAATTAGGATTTAGGGTAAGGGTTAGTTTTCTAGGGTTAGGGTTATCATTAGGGTTAGAGTTAGGTTTGTTATTATTTTTAGTATATTGTTAGGTTTAGTGCTACTTTTAGGGATAAGGTTAGTGTTAGGGTTAGGTTTAGGATAGAGTTACAGTTATGGATATGGTTAATTTTAGGTTTAAGTTTAGAGTTAGGACAGTTATGGTTAGCGTTAGGGTAGTCATTAGATTTAGGTTTTGGGTTCAGAGATAGTTAGGATTAAGGTTTGGTTTAGGGTTACAGTTAGTGTTTAGGGTTAGGTTTAGGTTTAAGTTCAGGATAGAGTTAGGGTTACATAGAGATAAAGATAGGGTTAGGGTTATGATAGGGTTAATGTTGGGGTTTTTGTGAGGGTTAGGGTTAGGACTGAGTTAGGGTTAGGGTTAGCATTAATGTTAGCATTTCAGGTAGGATTTGTGTTTTTGTTAAGGATAGGGCTAGGATTCCTGTTAGGATTAGGGATAGATTTATTGTAGGGGTAGGATCATGCTAGGAGTAGGATTAGGATTTATCATAGTATAAGAGTTAGGGTTAGTGTTAGGTTATAGTTAAGGCTAGGGTTTGGGTAACAGTTAGCAATTAGGGTTAGGGTTAGGTTTAGTGTTATGCTTAGATTTCGAATAATGTCAGGATTAGTGGTAGGTTTAGAGCTAGGGTTAGTTTAGGGTAAGAGATATGGCTAGGGTTAGAGTTAGCATAGAGTTACTCTTATAAATACAGTTAGTGTTAAGTTTAGGGATAAGTATAGGACACAATAAGGGTTAAAGTTAATGTTAGACTAAGTGTTAGGGTTGTGGTTAGGATAGAGTTAAGGTTAATGTTAATGTTAATGATTGGGTTTAGGATCAGGATTAGGGTTAGTGTTACTGTTTGGTTTAATGTGATGGTTAACTTATGCTTAGGGTTAGGGTTTGAATGTGTTATCACCTCCATTAAGATAGAAATGAATAGGAGAGAAAAATATACTACTCCAGTTCCTCTACATGATGTGCTGGAATGTCAACTACTGCATGAGTGCTTTCACTTAGGAGACTAACTAAGTAGCCACTCTTGGCATAGTGGGGCTTTGTGATGTTTAAGCCAGAATTCTGTTTTATTTTTTACAGGAACAAGCGTTGGATGCTCTGCTTCCTAAAGAACCTGGAACTTATCCATTAAGAACTCACTCTTAGAAACATAAATCATGGAACAGAAGCAATCAGCTCTACTAGGAAACCTGGACGATTATAACATGTTGCCAACTCGGTTCCCATAGGAATGAATGGAAGAGAAATCATCCTTCTCCATTTCCTCTGCACATGAGCTGGAAATTCACTAACTTCATGCATGCTTTCTCTTAGGAGAATAAATGTGTTGCCATTTTTAGCAGGATGGGACTGTGCAAATTACTTCACTTACAAAAGTGATGTTTCAGCAAGACTTATGTGTTTTGCTAAAAGCAAGTAGAGGCATTTTTGTGCCTGCGTCCCAAAGAATCTAGACCTTAGCTGGATCTTCTCCAAAAAGATCTCCCTCTTAGAAATACAAATCATGGAGCAGAAACAATCAGCTCTACAAGTTAATTGGATGCTTAGAACTTGTTCCCTGCTCAGTTCCCATAAGAATGAGTGGCAGAGAGAAGATCCTTCTCCATTTCCTCTGCATAATGAGCTAGAAAGTCACCAACTTCATGGATGCTTTCTCTTAGGAGGCTGAATGAGTGCCCACTCTTGGCATAGTGGAGTTCGTGAATTACTTCAGTTACCAAAGTGAAGTTTTAGCCAGAGATCTGTGTTTTTCTCTATGCAAGGACAGGCAATGGAGTGCCTTGCTTCCCAAAGAAGCTCGATCATAGCTGGCACTTCTCCATAAGAATCTCACTTATAGAAACACAAATCATGGAGCAGAAAGAATCAGCTGTACTAGGAAAACTTGGTGCTTAGAACGTGATAAGATCTTGGTTCCCTTGTGAGAGAAAACATCCTTCTCCAGGTAATCTACACAATGAGCTGGAAATTCGCTAACTTCACAGATGCTTTCGCTTAGGAGACTGAATGAATTGCCATTCTTGGCATAGTGAGGCTTTGCATATAATTTCAGTTTCCAAAGTGAATTTTTTGTTGTAGTTCTGTGTTTTGCTGTATGTGTGAACAGCCTTTGGTTTCCCTTGCTTCCCAAAGCAGTTGGACCTTAGTTGGCTCTTCTCCATTAAGATCTCACTCTTAGAATCCAAATAATCAGGGATAAGTTTAGGATTAGGGTTAGGGGTATTGTGTTCAGGGTTAGTGCTAGTGTAATACCAAGTTATGGTTAGAGTTAGTTTTAGGGTCAGGCTACAGGGTTTATCGTTAGGGTCAGCAATAAGGTTTGGTATATAAAGTTTAGGGTAAGATTTAGATTTAAAATTAGCATAGGGGTAGATATAAGAAGGGTTAGGATTATTGGCTAGAGATAGTGTTAGTTTTGCTGAAGGTTTTACGGTGTTGGTGGTTAATTTAGAGTAGGTTTAGTTCTACGGATATGGTTATGGTTAGGTTATAAGGTTATGATAGATTTAGGTTAAGGTTAAGTTTAGGGTTTGTTTTAGGTTTAGGTTTATGGTTAGGGTTAGGTTTTCGATAGTGTCAGTGTTAGCATTAGCATTAGGGTTAGAGTTAAAGATTAGTGTTAAAGTTTAAGGTTAGTGTTAGGGTTAGGGTTAGGATAGATTTAGGCTTAAGGTTAGGGTTAGATTAGGGTTAGAGTTAGGGCTACAGCTAGGGTTAGGATAGAATTAGTGTTAGCGTTAGGGTTAGGATTTAGGATTAGTGTTAGTGTTCAACTTAGGGTTAGGTTAGAGTTAGGGTTAGGGTTTGTGTTAAGATTAGGATTCACTTTTAGTGTTACTGTTATTGTCAGTGTTGGTGTTAGTGTTAGGGCTAAATTTATGATACAGTTAGGGTTGGGGTTAGTGTTAAGGGTAGTGTTAGTGTTAATGTTAGTGTTAGGGAGAGGATTAGGGTATGGTTAGTGTTAAGCATAATGTTTGGGTTTGGATAGATTTAGGGTTAGGTATAGGGTTCTGATTTAGGGTTAGTTTAAGTGTTAGGGTTATGATAGAATTAGGGTTAAGATTATGATTAGTTTTTAGGGTTATGTTTTGTGTTAGCATCAATGTTAGAGTTAGATAAGTTTTTGTTTAAGACAATGGTTAGGGTTAAGTTTTGCGTTAAGTTTAGTGTTAGGGTTTTGATTTGGCTAGATTTACAGTTAAGGTTAGAGTTACAGTTAGTGGTACAGTTACAGTTTGGTGTAGGTTTAGGATTCCTCTAGAGTTAGGATTAGGACTGGTGTTAGTGTTAGTGTTAGGGTTTACATTACTGTTTAGGTTTACAGTTACAATTGAGGTCATGGTTAGGACAGAGTTAGGGTTAAGGTTAGGAAAGTGTTAGAGTTAGGGTTGGGGTTAGGATTTAGGTTTAGTGTTAAGTTTGAGTTAGGGTTAGTGATAGGTTTAGCATAAAGTTACAGTTATGTTTAGGGTTCGATTTAGGCTTAGAGTTCTTGTTAGGCTTAGAGTTATGTTAGAGCTGGGTTAGGACTAGTGTTAAAGTTAGGATTTAGTTTGAGGGTTAGCATTACTGTTAGTTTTACAGTTAGAGTTAGTATAGGGTAATGTTTAGGGATATGGTTTGGGTTCAGATAGATTTAGAGTTCAGGTTAGCATTAGGGTTAGTGTTAGTGTTTAGGATTAGGGTTAGGGTTATAATTAAGATTTAGGGTTAGTTTTAGTTTAGGGTCAAGTTTAGGAAAGAGTTAGGGATACAGTTTGTTAGGATAAGGGTTAGGTGTTAGGATTAGGTATTTTGTTTGCGTTAGGTTTTGGGTTAGTTCTATGTTTATGGTTAGTAGTAGGTTAGGGTTTGGTTTTGGTTAGGATTGAGTGAGCTTTCTGGTTATCACTAAGGTTTGGGTTAATGCTAATTTTAAGATAAAGTTAGTGTTAGGGTTTTGGTTTGGGTTAGGATAGAGATAGGGTTAGGGTTGGGGTTAGTGTTAGTGTAAGTGTAAATGTTAGGTTTAGAGATAAGACTACTGTTTAGACTCACAGTTAGGATTGTGGTCAGATATAGGACAGAGTTAATGATAGGGTTAATGTTAGGGTAAAGAGAGTGTTAAGGTTAGTGCTGGTGTTAGGATTTAGGGTTAGCGTTAGGTGTAGTGTTAGGGTTATGGATACATTTAGGGTAGAGTTAGGGTTATGGTTAGGGTTAGGAGATAGGATTAGTGTTAGGACTAGGCTTAGATTTAGGTTAGAGTTAGTGTTTGGGGTAGTGATAAGGTTAGGATTTAGGTTTATGTTTAGGGTTATGGTTAGTTTTACGATTAGAGTTAGCATAGGGTTGGGTTTAGGAATAGGGTTTGGGTTTGGATAGAGGTAGGGTTGAAGTTAGGGTTAGGTTTAGTGTTATCATTAGAATTAGTGTTTGTGTTAATTTTTAGGTTCATGGTAAGTGTTATGTTCAGGATCGAGTTAGGGTTATGGTTAGGGTTAGGATAGAGTTAGGGATAGGTTTTAGGTTATGGTTAGGATTTAGGGATATTGTTAGGGTTAGGCTTGGGATTATTTTTAGTATAGCGTTTGGTTTATTGTTACATTTGGCGTTAGTGTTAGGATAGGGTTAGGGTATGGAAAGAGTTACGGTTAGGGTTAGGGTTAGTGTTAGGTTTAGGATAGAGTTAGTGTTAGGTTTAGGGTTAGACTAAGCATTAGAGTTTGGTTTTGGGTACAGATACAGTTAGAGTTAGGGTTAGGGATAGGATTAGTGTTTAGGATTAGGGTTAGGATTAGGATCAGGATAAAGTTAGGGTTAGGACAAAGTTAGTGTTAGGGTTATGATAGGGTTAGGGTTATGTTAGGGTTACTGTTAGTGTTACGGTTAAGTTTAGGACTAGTGTTTAGGGTAGGGTTAGAGTTACGATTAGAGTTAGGTTTAAGGTCATGGTTGGGGATAGGATAGAGTTAGGGCTAGGCATGGGTTAGGGTTAAGATTTAGGTTTAAGGTTAGAGTTAGGCTTATAATAAGGTTAGGCTTATGCTTAGAGTTAACCCTAAAATAGTCCGAGCCCTGAACCTACCATGAATACTAACACTATTCTAAAAATAAACCTAACACTAAAGCTAACCCTAATTCTAAATCCTATCCCTAACCAAATCCTAGCCCTAACTATCCTAACACTAAATGTTACATTAACACTATTGTGAAACCCTAATCCTAACTCTAAGCAGCTCTACCAGGAAACCTGGATGCTTAGAATGTGTTACCAACTCGGTTACCTTAATTATGAAAGTAAGAGAAAATTTCTTCTCCTTTTCCTTTGCACAACAAGCTGGAATGTCATGAACTTCAAGAATGCTTTCTCTTTGAAGACTGAGTTTCCACTCTTGGTATAATGGGATTTTGTGAATTACTTCGTTTACCAAAGTGAAGTTTTGGCAGGAGTTCTGTGCTTTGCTGTATGTGTTAACTCACTTTGGGGTTCCTTGCTACTCAAGGCAGCTGGATCTTAGAGGGCTCTTCTCCATCATGATATCACTTTTACACTCCAAATAAGCAGGGACAGGTTAGGACTAGGCTTAGGGTTATTGTTCTCAGGGTAAGGGTTATGGTAAGACAGGGCTATGGTTAGAGTTAAGGTTAGTGTGAGGGTATATGAGTTATCCTTAAGGTTACCGTTAAGTTTAGCCATAGAAAGTGTTTTGTTAGTGTTTAGATTTAGTGTTAGCATAGGGGTAGATAAGAGAATGGTTATGATTAGTGGCTAGAGTTAGTGTTAGGTATACTGTAAGGATTTAGGGTGAGGTTTAAGGTTAGGGTTAGTTTAGATTTAGGGTTACCATTAGGGTTAGGGTTAGTCTTTATTGTTAGGTTTAGGGTTAGGGTTAGTGTTAGGGTTAGAGTTAGTATTAAGATTAGTGTTAA
>NDGM011226222.1:0-11711 GCA_002564305.1 Octomys mimax
TTGATTTGAAACTGTCTCATTGCTATTTGTTTATCAATAAAATTATGGAAAAAAAGAAAAAGAGGCTTCAAGAATGTATGATGTGTTTTCTATACCAAAGCTGATTTTTCAAAAGGAAGAAAGAAAACTAACAGATTTCAACTTTCACAATAACAGCATGAAAGTAAAACTAAATACCTAATTTTTCCTTGCAATATTTAATTTGTAAAGAAGATTTGTTTGTGATATTTAGTTAGCTATAGTCACTATATGTATTTTAAATGTTTAATAATAATTTTACCATTTCATCTTTATAAGTATATGAACAAAGGATATGGGTGTTTGGGATGGGAGTTTCCTTAATAGTCATTGAAAACTTTTGACAATATACCAGCTATGATTGATCAACGTTACTTTCTCTTTAGAAGACTAAACTATATAAATTAATTCTGTATATATATATAGTGGTCCCTCACTTGTCATAGAGTTTATGTCACAAACACCCTGCAATAAGTGAAAATCAGTGAGTAGTGATATTATATTTATTTTAATATTTATATATATTTTATGGCTTTTTAAACTCCACATTTTCAAAAACCTTTTTCACACTATTCAAAACTTATAATGTTCTTAACAATTTTCTAAACTTATAAAACTACATAATTTTAACAACATACATATGCTGTACAGTACTGCAAAATTCTGCAATATAGTGAAAAATCTGTGGTAAATAATTTAGATCAATATTCTTTAAAAATCCATGAAACAGCCCATGAAAGTTGAACCATGAAATAGCAAGAGACTACTGTATCAGAATAAATCTTCTGAGTAATACAAAGAAAATAGCCATACATTATGTAAGGTACTATTTAATGTAATAAGTTTAAAAAGCACTGATGTTATGAGCTTAGTTTTCAAGCTATTTAAATATGCTTTCCTCTCTTTAAAATCTTTTCTAGCTTTGCTTTTCATGCCAATTGTTAGCAGAAATATCAAAACATCATTATTCCATTATCCACTGTATGTTTTTATCATGAAGGTCAGTACAAAATACATAAATAATTTAAAGCTAGAATTTACTTTTAAGTTGCTAGGAAATTAAATTGCTGAGAAGTCATGATAGCATACCTTCATCTAACACACAATTCAGTGGTCTAAACATCACTAAAAGAAATATGATAGGTTCTCTATTTTGTAGGGAAATTTTGCCCCACTATAAAGGTTAAAGGTATTTTCTTTCTATGTAGCTAATTTGAAGATAGCACTCAGAAGAAAATGATTCGAGACAGAAGGAATGTGACTCTCTGAATATTTGCTGTCTTTTAATATGCAGTCAATTATAAAAATTAAATCATAGATATGCAGAATAAAATTAGTAATCATGTAACATACAAATAACATGAATAAAATTAACTATGTTAAATGACTGTGTTAATTGACTATGCCAGTTTATTTTTTTCTACAAAAATATGTTGTTATTATTAACACATTGCAAAAAACTGATATGTGTGTGCATGTAATTTTATTCTTCATAAAGCAAAATATTTAAGTAGGCTATGTATGAAATATCTTTATATGATTTGCAATGTTATGTTTAAAGATTATATATTATATCAGAGGTTTTTATAGTCTCTTGGACATTCTGAGCAAGAAAGGTAATGTGTGAATATCATTTATTGAATGATTATAAAAGCAATGGATTTAACTAAAACAATGAGACAGAAACTCACAAAGTGCTAACCTAAACCATTAAAGCTTTTGACAATCAAAAAGTCCCAATTGATGAGACAAAGTTATTTACTGAAGAGTCCCAATTAATTAAAATGTAGAATAAATAATAGTACAAGTAATCACTGTTTACAATTGTAATAAAATGATTGCCTCATGGGTTGGGGGATAGTTCAGCAGTCTCAGCGCCAGCCTGGCAGGTGCCAGGACCTGAGTTCAAGCCCCAGTTCCCCATGTCAAGAAGGTCCTGAAATCGAAAGTGGTGGTACATACCTGTGATCCCAGTGCCAGGGAGCAAGATCACTATGGGTCTGAGCTGTGTAGTGAGACCCTGTATCCAATAATAAAAACCAACAAATACAAATAAATAAAATTATATAAATAAATAAAATGATTGCATCAAGCAAAAAGCAATGATCTGTTAATCTATCAAATGAAAGATTAAAAAATATAATTTACAATAGAGCCATCTAAATCCTTCTGCAACGTTAATGTGCCTAAAAGTAGGACAACCATGTTCTTTTGCCCCTCACCATGTTGTGTAACATGAAGTACTCAGTGTAATCTGTGATGGAATTTAGCCCAAGCAGGTATACCTAATGAAAAGATGCTTAATTTATATGATGTTAATTGACTCCTAAAGGAAACCAAAAATGATGTACAAACTGCACACTATTTTAAAGGCCAAGCAGCCTCATTGCTGAAACAAATTCATACTTTCAGAAACTAGTGTGTGCCCTTTGTAGGATCCTGATTTAAACAACCTAATTGTACACATTGTTTTTAAGATTATGTATAATATCTGGCTTTTGGTTGTTTATATGATATCACACTTACTGTAAAGCCTTGGTCCCTGTTGCTCAAGGAAAAAGGACAGACCTAATGGCCAAATGTCCTGTTTGGACTTCGATGACAAATGTAAGCTCTTTTCTTTGACTTACAATACTTGGAACTCACCTTGGGCAGCAAACAAGCAGAGGGCTTTCCTCCAAATCTTCACAGCACAAATGAACAACTTGCAGTCACCTGGGGCTGCATAACATCTGAAGCATAAAATAGAACATCAGAAACCTTGTAGAAAAAAAATCCAGGGGAAATTTCTTTTGGAAATTAGGGCAATCAAAAGTGCATACTTATGCTGAGTAATATAGAAAGACATCTGCATGCCCAGGGGTCATTGCTGCATATCAAAGTTCTGAGAAGACACTGTGTGTCCAACTATGGCTACTGTACACTGACCTTGAAACTTGTGCACAGCTTTGCACATGCTCCAGCCCTGCCACTCCTGTATCCTTTCATCTCTATTTATGTAGTCATTGTTACTCATGGTGTTCCAGGAAAACTCAGTTAAAAGAGGAAGTTGAACACAAGCTAAAATAATAGAGACATCAGCCACTACATATGGCAGAAAATTCAAGGTTTTATTTAGTAATTGTTTAATCATTTAATAAAATTTATGAAGTTGCCAAAAAAGTAAGTATCTATGATCTACACAAATAGACAACAACAAATCTTGAGGAAAGAGAAAATTAAGATTTCCAGAGTTATCACATTACAGCATTCAAAAATTCCATTAGAATATAAAACAAAAAAAGCCAAACAGAAACCTCAGCATACATACAAACATGAAACTGTGGCCTGCTCATAAAAGACATTAAATGACGCCATTTTGAGGATGCACTGGCATTGCATTCACTGGATAATGCTTTCACATCAACTGCCTCAAACATGGTCAAAGAGCTAAGTGAAGCTGTAGATGAAGACCTAAAGGAAAACAGAAGAAAACATATAAACAAATAGAGAATTCAAATAAATAAAAATTGCAAAAGAGGAACTCGGCAAACATTCTAATAACACATTAGAACTGAAATAAAATACCAGAGAGTTTCAATTGCAGAAATTAGCATTGGAAAATAAAAATTAGAAGTCTTGAAGAGAAAAAAAAATGAAATTATTTTGTTTTAAGTGTTTGAAAATGAAAAGAATGAATAAAAGTGAGCAGAAAATAAGTGACCAGTGAGATGCAACCAATGACACTAACTTATGTCTATTTAGATTTTTTTTTTAACCATTTAGAATTTCAAGGGAAAGGATAGAAAGAACGGGGGTAACATTTAAAGAAATCTCTCATATGCGAATAAAGATATGAAATTATACATTCAACAAGTTCAATGAGTTCCAAAAAAGTTAAACAGAGACATAAACATGAGCAAAGGTTCTAATCAGATTATCAAAACCCAATAATGAAATCAAGGACTGATCTCATGAAAGAAATCATTATAATATTAAAACATTTGTCAACAGAAAACATAAAGGCTAGAACAGAGTGAGCTGACATTTTCAAAGACCTTTGGGAAATCAACCAAAAATTCAGCATCTGACAAAATATTCATTAAAAATAAAGGAACAATTAAGACATTCTTATTATAAAGAAAGGCTGAGAATATCATTTTTACTAAGCTTACCATAGATACAGAAGAAAATTCTAATTCCAACTCAAGGAAAGTTATCCTACTATAATTACAAAACAGATCACTTCTATGATTCCAAGATACAAAACATTTTCTTTGTATCAGATAGAAAATGATTCTACACCAGCAGACACAATTTAGATTATATCAGATTACACAAAAGAAATTTCTTTAAACACTCCAAAAGAGGAATTCAAAATTAGTGAATTTTCAAGCTGGATAATCCATGCAAAACCATTAAGAATTGCTCATTTTTAAGATTTAAAGGATGCTTCTGTTAAATAAAAATAAATTATTTTTTCCAAATTTCATGTAGTTTTTATTTCAATGATAACCTAATCTCACTACTAGGATAAAATTAACACTAATATATTTCTTCAAACCTGGTTCTCGCTATACTTTCATTCCTGCAATTAGTCAAAATATAAATCTTGGAGTTACCTCTAACTTTTCTTTTTCTGACCTACCAAAGTATCTTGTTTTCACAAGACTACTAAATACAGTTACTGGAAATGTAATAGTCACCACAGAACACCTATCAGGATATAGGAAGATTAGTACGAGACTCATCTTAGACTGATTGCTCTGCAGAATGAGTCTTAGTGAAAATTTTTATTCTCTATGGAGGCACAGGAAGGATGAATAAATATTAGTGCATATGACTATGTTAATATATATGGATCATTTTTATTTTAACACAGCAAGAGCTAATAAAACATGTCCTAATACATCAAGTCTTAGCATATCAACCGATAAAATAACAAAAATAGATGCATGTGGCAATATTATAAAACTGCAATAATATGAATATTGATTGACTATAAGGAAATATTTAATATTATTGAAAATTTGAAATAGATATCATCTTTATTAGTAAAAGAATGTCATTGTCTTTAAGAGAAACTTGCTTGAAGGTTGAGGATTGAAGAATTCTACTCTCTGTGTTGTACTTCCAAATAGTTCACTAATTCAGTGTGTATACTATTGTGCCCAGAGAAAGAAAGCAATTGCAGCAAAATGATAAGAGATTGTAGTTATAGCTAAGGATTTTCATTTTATGACTTCTAAGATTTTAATACTTTTATAACAGAAAGGAAGAAACGGAATGAACAAATGAATATGCTGAATAAATGGTATGTTAGAATGTGAGAGGTTATGTTTCGCTCCTTGAAAATTTTGCACTTCAAATTTTATGTACAGTTCTCAGAATTCACTCCATATTTTTAATCTCTGATTTATTTTTTCTTACAAAACTTATTTTCATCTAAAAAGTATAGACTTGTATATTTGTTATGGATGTAAGTGTTTATTATTTGGTCATGTATTGTCCGTATGCTTCACTCATGTCACATCATAAGTTGAGGAAGAGCAGAGATTTTTGTTTTTCACTTAGTCTCCAGAGCTTACTGTCCTCCAAGTAGGGGGCACACAATAAATATTTTCTAAGGTAATCTACTAGAATGAAGTTATGCATTGTTTTTAATTTTTTAAATTATTATTTTGTATTCTCTTTAGATAAGAATAAAATACAGGTAAAATGAAAAATATGTTTAGTAATCACAGAATTAATATTTTGATTAGAATAATTTATTTTAATTTATTCTAGGATTAGAGAACAATAATTTCAATTTCTGAATTCCTGCTATATCTCAGAATTCATCTAAAGTATTTTACATATGTGACCTGTAATGGATAATCTCACTCAAATATAAAATCATTCCCATTCTATATATCAAGTATTTGGATTTAAAGATGATAAAATTCCTAAGGGCCAATCTTCATTGTTCCAAACTTTTTTTTTTATTTTTGAGACCAGGTTCAGGATGGAATTTCTAACCTTATCTCAATTGTTTTTAGTAAGATTCATTAAGATATGTGATGATGTTATGGTTTGTATCTAGATGCAGGCCAGGCCTATGAGCTCATAGGTGAGATTTTCGGAGAGTGATTAGATTGCGGGCTGTGATACCTACCAGTGGATTACTCCAGTGATTATTTTATCGTTAAATGTGATTTGAGAGCCACACTTGTTTGGAAGAGGTGGGTCACTGGGGATATGGGGTCTGTCTGCTCCCTCATCTCTTCTCTCTCTCTCCCTCCCCCTCCCCCTCCCCTGCCCCATGCCTCCCCCTCCCCTCCCCCTTCCCCTCCTCTCCACCCCCCTCTCTGCTGCCAGCTCCCATGCCATGAGCACTTCCTCCTCTCTCATGCCCTTGTACTATGTGGCTCTGCCTTAGAACCAGTGACTATGGACTTAAGCTTCTACAAACTGGAAGACACAATAAACTTTGGAACTGTAGAGTTGTGGGTGTCAGATATAGTGTTTTCTCAGTGATGAGGAAGGACTAACACAGACAGAGGGAACTAGGCTGATCATGTAGAATACAATTTGCTAAATACAGTGACATGTGAGGGTTGGTAGTACATGATTAGTTGTTAAGCATTTCTGCATTATACTTTGATTTTATTCAGTATGGTAAAACAATCAAAGAATCAGGGCTTTGAAGAAGAGAATGTGACTTTTTGCTAAACAACATTATATGCTCCACACATACACTCAAGATGACATGCCAAACATTCATAACAATTAGTAAAGTCCACATAATCACAAATGAAGATGCTAAAATGAAAAATTAAAACTAAATATTAAAATTAATTGATAGAAATTGTTCTCTTTGGATCATTTCTAGCAGAAGAGATGATTTTGTAACAAATATGGATTTATTCTTCCATTATACAATTTCTTTCTAATGAACAAATGCTAAAGGCTATAATATAAAAATAATTTGGGGCTGAGCATGGTTTTGCATGCCTGTAATATGAGGATTCTGGAAATCTGATATAAGAGGATTTCAAACTCTAGCTCAGCTTGGTCAAGTTGGTGATTAAACAAGACCTTGTCTCAAAATAAATAAATAAATAAATAGATAGATAAATAAATAAATAAATTAGTGATTATAGCTAATAGTAACAGCATATGTTATAAGTGCTTGAAAACATTAACTTTTACATTAAAACACTAATTTTTACATTGATATTTTATGTATCATAGGACCCATATTTTTTTCAATAATGTGTGAAAGACTATTCTTATTCCAGTGGCAATGCTATTTACAATATGATGTAGCTAGGGCCAAAGTGATGCTCACGCTTCATTCTAAAACATTATTTCTAGTTACTCAATTTTAGATTATTTTTCAATACATGTTGTCTAATCTGTTAAGTAGGTGTAATTGCGTAGCTTCCTTTACTTCACCGAGTGTGAAAGTTAAATGAAATCGCACATGTGACTATGTGGCTAGTGACTGAAAAGCACTAGCCTCATATTTTTTCTTTTTAAACTGACTTTTTCCTTTATAACAGAAAAAACTTGAAATTTACACAGCAAATAATTACTGTAATAAGTGTTCTATTTTATGTTATGGGATTTAATATAATTTGTAATATGTAGATGAAAACTATCCTACTACATTGTTTTCGGTGTTTGATTTAGTTGAAAAGCTGGGCTTTGATCCTTACTGGATATCTTCTCTCCTTTCATAATAAAGAAAAAGTCTCATTCAATTTTTTTAAAGAGCAGAATATATTTATTGAGGGAAAGAAAGCTTCTATCCAGGAGGTGGACAGAAGCGGACACAACTGAGCTGTCCTCACATTCAAATTTTGGCTACTTACACCTGTACTTCTGAAGCCTCAAAATTAACATACTTTATTTCAAAAGAGAACGCTAGTTATTAGTATACTTTTGAACATGCAATATCTATAGTAAATTAAGTATATCAGATATAGGTGAGAGTAAGACACGTGAAAAGTAGGAAATAGAAGAAAGAAAGAAAGAAAAAAAGAAAGAAAGAAAGAAAGAAGAAAGAAAGAAAGAAGAAAGAAAGAAAGAAAGAGAAAGGATAGAGGGAAATGGTAGGAGGAAGGACAGAAAAAGGAAAGGTAACACAGAGATAAATAAATCATTTAAGTGTACATAATTTTAATGCACATACATATTGGCTGTGCATACCTATATAGAAAATAAACAAGAGTGAGTAAGAAAGCTATTCTTTGTATTTGAGTTATGTTCTTAATTTATTATTGATAAATTTAAACCTTTGGGAAAAACATTATTTTGGTATTTAGATTTCTAATAAGAAAAAAGCAATTAAAGAATCTACTCAGAGAGGAGAGGAAGAAAGTAAAAACTAAGTAGCAATTATAGCTTATAATCCTTTATAAGTTAAAGCTACTTTGGAGACTTACAATATTATACACATATTTATTATGCAAGAAATTCTCCTTTATAAAAATAAACAAATGCTGTTAAATAATTCATTCAATATCATATTCAGAATTCAATTTAAAAAATAATTTAACACCAATCTGTAGTGAGAATTCCTTCTGGAGAGGTTAGATAGTAAATCAAATTATTCAGTATAGTTTATTTATTTTATAAAGTGCTATGCCTAGTATAGATAATCACTGAGATAGTATCACAGAGTATAAATGATTCATTTGTAGGAGGTTAAGTGCTTTGGGGAAACTTTATTAACTTTTCCAGAAGCCAGAGGGATCATTTAATGAATGGTTCCTCCCTCTTCCCATCAAAAACGGCCCATTACATCCAAGTCATGTATCATATGTCAGGTAAATATAGTTCTTATTTTGTTGATTGAGCCAGAAAGATTAAAAACCTTTCCAAAAGACGATAAAATGAAGCAATAAAGAACTGGTATGAAAAAAATGAGTCTTCATCCACCCTGTAGTACTTAGTAAATCATTAGCTCACAGTTCTTTTCACATTAGCAGACTTTGCTTCTACAGACCACCATAACTCAAAGCATTTGTCAATCCACAGCAAAGAGGCAAAGCAGTAAGAAATGTGCCTTTCTCTGTCAGTCACAGGAGACAACTTCAACTTCTAGTAAATCCCTGTCTACATCAGTGAAGTGCAAGGCAAGCAAAAAGCCCCTTCTCCAGGGTCTGCCTTTTCAGCAGGATTTGGCAATTACACAGAATCACCTGAAATGGATGATCATGATCATTACATGTTGATTTGCAAGCGCTCATTGGTGTGTACTCCATGCACACTGCAAGAATGGGGAGAAGAGTCAGTGATGCTCAATTAAAATGATTTCAGTGGCCTTGCACACTCATAGATATTCTAGATGGTACCATCTTTTCACTTAAACTGTACAGTTTAAGAATTTTTTTTCTTTTTTTACTTTTGTGTCATACTCTTTTAAGTTTAATCATCTTTTTCCTTTTTATAACAGCAATAAATCTATCTGGAACAAAATTTATTTTAATTTTAAAAGATGTGCTGGAAGTTGTTAGAGACTAAAATATCATAGGTTCTGATACAGAAAAGAGAGTCATGGGTTTTTAATCTTATAATTACATTGTCATTGCAAAGAATTGGCTAACTGAAACTAAACATTACCTAGTTGGTTTAATATAATTTATTAAAAAAGAAGTTTTAAAACATTTTGTCACACAAAATTCATTCACCTATTTTAATTTGTATTTCCTATACCTAGCATCAGGGGTATGATTTTAACAATTTAAATTATACAATCATGATTCTGACAGTTTATTTCCTGGTACATAGATATGAATCAAATGATTACTGACTTCAGTAGAAATCTTGACCTCTAAATTACATTACAAATTTACTTTTAAAGATTTATAAATCAGTTTATCTATAAAATGAATTACATTTTATGACTTAGAGATGTAGTATGGTCAAGTCAAACTTTATATTTGGGTCAAAAACTATGACAGGACTTATAAAAACAGCATCAGATGATAGTAGTCTTCATAGTGAGTTATGAAGCAGAATGAGTAAAAATGTTATGACCTGGCTGTTCTTCAGAAAAATGTCATCACAAAAATCTCATACCAAAGGAAAATCTAAAAAGTTGTTGGTTCAACTGTAACAAAAATACTTTTCTAAAGATAGTTTTAAAAAGTAATAATTAGAAAAAGTTTATGCTTTAACATAGATACATAACTCAAGGTTCACAATTAATGAAACATAATGTATAATGCATCTTTGTCTGCACAAGTCTTAAAAGAAAGTACATGAGTGGCATTGCATCTTGGCTTCCAGTATTGTTCTCCATTAAAAGGAATTAGGGATCCTTGAATAAATAAATAATTTTAGGCTGGGAAGAAAAGGATAAGGCCTGGGACATTTTGTAGTGCAGTTAAAAAAAAAAAAGCAAAAATTAGCAAAGAGGGCTGGCCAGATAGCTCAACAAACTACAACATCAACTTAAGCAGACTCAGGAACCCAGGCTCGATCCCCCACCGTGCTGTGCCAGCCCCGCCCCTAAAGCACTCTGAGATGGCGATTGAGACTGGGTGTGATGGCTGGTGCCCGTAATCCCAGCTCTCGGGAGGCTGAAAACAGGAGGATCAGTACGAGTCCGATCTACATAATGAAACCCTGTAGACCCTGTAATAAATACATTAAAATAATAATAATAATAATAATAACAAAGAGATTCCCTTGGTGGCCTCTACCTATAATATTGCCACATTGAGAGTCTGATGCAGGAGGACTTCAGGTTCAAATTCAACCTGGGTCACTTCCTAATTTAGCAATCCCTTGTCTTAGAAATAAGACATAAAATGAGTTGAGGACAGTGTTCATTGAGAAACAAAATACACCAAATCAAAAGCTGCATAAAAAACCAATCATATCGCAAAATTGCTATTTGAATTTGAAACCAATAAATATTAACCAAATTGAAATAATTTAAAAATAAAATAATTAATTTTAATAATAATTTTTAAACATTTATTCACATATATTTCCAGTTGATATCATATTCACATAGAGAAAAATTATTTTCAATTGAATTGTCTTAAAAACAGAATGACAGTGTATTTCTAGTTATGGCAGTCCAAGAATTGAAAGAGAAGTTCAAATTTTAAGTTGGTAGTTCTGTTACAAGAACAAGAAATGAAGGAATTATGTGTAAGCCCAGCAAGATAGTTCAGCAGCCAAAGCACATGTTTAGGCAAGAAGGGACCAGGGTTCAACCCCCTACACCACATGTTGCATCAGCCCCGCTCCTGGTGCGATGAGCTGTTGACTGTGTCCAGGTGTGGTGGTGCACACCTGCAATCCCAGTGCTGAGGAGACTGAAAACAGGAGGATCACTGAGTCCAAACTGTGTGGTGACATCCTGTACAAAATACATTTTAAAAAGAAAGAAAGAAAAAAACAGGAATTATGTTAAGGTTCATTAGAAGCAAAATTTTTGGCATAACAAAAATACAAATATAAAGTTAAAAAATAACAAGTGAGACCATAATTTTAAATTTTCATAGAAAATAGAGAAAGATAATTTCCAACATATTTTATTTTCTCTTCCTTAAAATATGTATTTCGTTTTTCTTTGTAGTTCTTTCCATTGAACTGTTATATATAAATGTAAACTTCTATCAGTATCTCTACTTTTAAAATTGAGGCTGCTTGGGCTGGCAAGATGGCTCAGTGGTCTAAAGCACCTACTTGGAACAAGCTTGGCAAAGCAC